>JBCJKH010070215.1:0-19500 GCA_039877255.1 Loriculus beryllinus
CTAAAACCATCGGTGTTATCAGCGCTGTTCCCAGGCTGAAAGTCAAAACCACAGCACTGCACCAGCTACTAAGAAGGGGAAAAAAATGACTGCTACTGCTGAACCCAGAACAGTATCTTAGTAGTAAAATTTATGTTGCCATTTTAGATGGCCTGTGCTTGGACTCCACAAAATACATGATTCTGGATTGGAACTGGAGAGATCAGAAACTAAGGAGAATGATGGATATACCTGAGGTATTGTATAAGTACATGTATATATTATATACTGTGTATTCATTACTTTATTCTAATGCCCAGATCTTGATTAGTAAGGCTTGCTTTCTTTAAAATTGACCTCAGTGGTCTAGAAACACCAAGAACTCAACGTTTGACTGGTAAATCTGTACCCTTGAAAGATTTTATTCCTTCTTTGTTACAAGTCTCAGCTGTGACTTCCACAGTTGTGCTGTCAGTTTTTCCTGTTTATGCTAGATGGTTGTTCTGTCTGTTCTCAGAAAGTTCAGTAAGAAGATTTTGTGCAAAAGTTTCCTCAAAAACTAAAGAAAACTTGGGAGAAGCTTTTATCTCCATCTGAGAGAAAGTGATTTCTTGTGAGTAAATCTAGAGATAGCTATCCTTTGGGGATGGCATGGGCGTTGGCAAGAGTAGGGTACAAGAGCCATCCATCATTGATAAACTCCGTTTAAGATAATTCCCCATTCTCAATTCTGTAATCCAGCTTTCACATTTATTGCTGTGACAAGGCATGTTTACCATATGCTGTGGGACATCAGCTGGTATCTACCCAGAGAGAATGAAGGAGGCAGAGTCCTCCATCACATGTTGTTGTAAAGCTCTCAATTTCCTGCCAAGTGTTTCCGCTTTTTTGCGTATTTGGAGCAGGCTGACATGCGGAATCTCCAGTGAGAAAGGAGATGTTTTGAATATTGACATTAAACTGCTTCACGAGTGAAACAAATCATCAGTCATTAATCCTTCTCTGTGCTTGTCTGTGCGTTTGAATGTGCTGCATTGTACAGTCCCATATATGCAAAGATAAATATTTCTAATAATCTCAGATAACACACCCCGCAAAAAAAATGCATTGCCGAAGTGAAGTAGCACAAACACCAGCTGGGAGGCTCCCTCTTGTGGTAAATACGGAAAAAGCTTTTTGTACGGTGGTTGCGTTTACATGTGAGTTTTTAAAGAACAGAGAACATGAATTCACAGACGCAGCAGTACAGGAAGTTCTGGCTGCAGTGGAATGGATTTTTTAAATAGACTGAAGAAAATATACATACAATAGACTATAGGTGATTCACCTCAAAAACCTGAAGATATGGTGCTAAGATTTTCTTTTGGGCTGTTGCAAACCTGAGCTATCCCTTTCAGCTCTGTGGGCAGCATTTTTGCATGAATATAGGCCAAAAAATACAGGACTCCAGATAACTTTTTTTAAGGCAGAATCTGAAGGCTCTCTTAGTCTAAAACATTATGGCTTGGTTCGTGTTAAAACCAAGTAAGAAAGAATATTACACCTTCGTATATATTATGAGCATAAGGAATAGATATTTATGCTTGATTACAGAGCAGTGAATATCTGATTACAGAAAAGCGGTCAAACCTGCATTTGATTCAGGTAACACAACATACAGAAAGGTTTTTGACATCTTGAGCTATGTAACTGGAGCATCTTGCAGCTAATTGCCCCGCTGCAGACATCAGGCAGATTCCTGAAATTTATTTATAAAGAATTTTAGCAATAAAAGATACCCAAGTAAAGTTTTGGAGACAAGGCATCTTAACAGAGCAGATACTAATGGGATGTTTTGCCAACCTGAAATATGTAATAGTCTTAGTGAGCAGAGGATCTTACTGTTCTAATTGTATAAGAATTGTAAATGCATCCTATGAATGGTCATAGGTTTTCTTAAAGAAGACAAGAATTATAGTACCAAAAATGTAATTTACAGAATTGGCAATTTGATGTATTAATTTCTTTCATCCATTTTTAATTGTGGAGGCAAAATTGTACCCTTAAAATTGGAAATAAGTCATAGTCATGCTATTTTCAGTGCAAACATCAATTGTTGATAATTCTTTGCATATCTAAGGTGTTGCATCGCTAAATTTCATTGTGATTACACAGAAAGCAAGAACAGCTGGAAGCATGTGTCCATTCTACTTGCTGGTTTTGTACTCACCTGATGTTCAGTGGAGAATTGTGTACACAGTCATATATTCTGCTAAATATATCGATTTAAAAACACATGAAGCTTCCCGCATGGCAGTCCTGTATCCCATCATACCACATAATGAATGGTGCCCTGATCCACTGCTCCCTCAGTTGCTTCAGCATGTTATTAGTTACTGCTGTTGGATTTTTCTTCTCCCTCTTTCTGTTTCCCACTTCATTCATGCCAAACAATAGAGAGAAGGAAGTAATAAAGAAAAAGCTCATAAAGAAACCAGGGAGAATGAATGAGTTTATCAGACTCTCTCTTGGCACACTGGAGTTACAGTAATGTATAGAGGTTTGAATAAAAATCAATTGTATATTTCTGATCTGACCAAAGGATACAGCTGTGAAATCTTTGTGTGGAGAGGTTGATGGCAATACAGAGGTGTCTCAACTCCTGGGATTAGTTGTTCGTAAATTCAGATGGAAGGTTTTTTTAAAACCTAACACAATATTGTATTGTCTGCAAACAATACAAACACTGAGATTTGAGGAAATTTGAAAATACAGAAAGTTTCAGGCCTCACGAAAGTAAAAAGGTTTGTCAGAAACAGACTTGGGATAGAAAGACAACTGTTTTCACCCTTATGTAGCACATCCAGTGCGGAATAGAAATTGTTCAGGCTTTGTCACATCATTTGTTCCTGTGCAAAGTGGAGGCTCAGAGGAATGTAATCCTCAGAGAAAACATGTGAGTAGATTCTTTGTAAGTGGGAAGAGGGGGCAATTGATGTACTAACCATGATGGTAATCTTGTGTTCCTGCTGAAACATGTAGTCAGTGTTTACTCTTGAATACACTTGTCTTTTATCTTTAGATAAACAGTAAGCTACAGCCACATCCATGTTATAAACCAAAGTACTTTGCATGTAGACCTGACCTTCATGCTGTTTTTCATAGATATGTATCAGGCACAGATGTAGTTGTGGCTGTTGCGGTGTAGTACTGCCCTTGAACTACTTGGTACCGGTTGATACTCTGGAAAGTCCTTAGGGATTTTGCAGCCCAGGACAGACCTCTTGCATGTTTTATCAGCAACTTGTTTGTAGCCATATTAGATGGGACTTCATGAGCCATAGTTGTACTTTAGGGTTGCAGAGGAAATACTAAGAGATTTTACAAAATGAAAACATTCAAGAACTCAGGACCTTGCATGGGAACCTCTTCTTTAACTTCTAGTCCTACAGTAAGATGCCTGAGTAAATAAATACTGGTACTTAGCTAAAGCATTAGCAGTAACTTTTGATGCTTTCTTTGATTTTTGTTTTCTTCAGATAAAGAGAGAAACAATTGACCTACTGGAGATGAGTATTATAAAGCTGTGCAGAGAGGGATCTGTGAAGCTTGGACTCTTTTAATGATTTTACCAACAAGGAAATAATTTGCAGCTGCATTTTATTATTATCCTGCCTGCAATTGGAAAGTGATTAACAGGTGGTGGAATCAAGAATTTTGACTTTTCAGAGGTCTGTCAATATGGAAAGAATGCCCATTACAACTATTCCTGAATTTTCTTTTAATAATAAAACAGAAGTTTCGTTTATAGTTTATTATTTTTATTGTAGGAACAATGTGATACTGAAATCAGTTACATCACAATTACCTGCTAGATTTACTACTACTATATTTCACTTCTAAGACTTCGAAGATGAGCACACTTGGGTCTGAAAACCTTTATAAAGCTCAATTTTCTGTTATCTCCCCTTGCTGTCCTAAAGGAGACATTTACTTCTCTCATGAGAATGGTGATCTCGTTCTTGTCATCAAGGGTCTTTGAAAAGGTTGTATGAATTTCTGTAATTTGCCAAAAAGATAGGTGAAAAATATCTGTTCTAGAGCTGGCCAAATGCTCTATGTTTTTCTGTTACATGATAAGTTATCTGTATATTACATTGGGATTTTATTTTTGTTAAACTGTTGAAGTGTGCACAAAATATTCTCCTGTTTGTCCATTTAAATTAAAAGGAGATGATCCCTGGGTGATTCTTCTGTCTTTTGTGGATATTAGGGAATAGATGGATTTTTTCCAGAGGACAAGATGTATAGAGGTGAGCAAATCATCAGCATCTTGGAAAGTTATTGATCCAAATTAGATGTTTTAGAATGAGCTGCCCTTTTGTGATAAAGAACATGTAGCCTTTTTACAACTTTAAATTGTATCTGAAGCAACAGCAGTGAGTGTAGTAGGTTAAGAAAATTGACTTATTTAGTCTTACAAAACAATGTTTTCTGTCCAGTGCTGTCTCAGCACCTGCAGTCCTCCCCAGTGACATCCTGTGGAATTAGACTAGAGTTCCTTTCATTGTATGCCATGCATGTTAGCTGGGCAGCTAGGGAAGTGAAAGGAGATTACACTGAAATTCCAATATAGCTGGCAAATTAATAAGACGTAACAAATCCTACTGAATTGCGGACCAGGAAGAATATATTTAAGGCTTTTCCAGTATGCGTAAGATGGACACCCTGACCAAAGTACAGTCATTTGATTGGTACAAGCTGATTATCGGGATCCAGGCACAGCTGTAGAAAATGAGGAAGAGAGAGTTCCAGTTAATAAGTAATTCCTGGCCATAATGCAGGTTTGAACAAACAGCACAGTCTTGCAACAGTAAGGACAGTATCTCAGGCTAAACACTCTCCAGCTCATTACTTCTTCCTCTCACCAAGAAGAAAATGAAAAACAAGACGAGCTCTCTCCAGCAAGCAGGAGAAGCATGTCCTTCCAGGTGTCCGGATAACAGTGCGTTCAGACAACAGAGACTACCAGCTTGGAAGCCCCGGCTTACCATCACGGCTGTGCTCTCCACCTTCTTTCTCACAGGCATGTTCTGCCTCTTTGTGGGAGTCTGCCTCATATTGTCTGCAAACAGCATCAGAGAAATACAGGTTTGTTAGCGGTTATGTTCTTAGTATGCTATGAAGAGGAAACTGGGCTACATTTAGAGGAAAAAGGCTTTGTATTTTTGCTTCTAGACAAAGATGGCAGCAGTGGCTTCATGCCTTGGATACATGTCCAGCAGCTAGTATTCCTGCGAAAGTCCTCAGAAACAATTGGTCACAAATAAAATCTGAGCATTGAGGGGTTAACTGGGTGGTAATATCTAAAATATGGGTAATATCTAAAATATTTCTGACCCTGCTAGTACTATTTGAAATGTTGCTATTATTTCCTGGGGTTTCTTGAAGAAAAATAAGCTGAGCCCTTTGATAGTGTTTGGTACTAGAGGAACTTAAATGTTTGCTGTGGCAAAATCTTAAAGTGCATTGAGATCTGATGTTTAAATGCCTCCTGGAGGCAAGGTTGGTTAGACCTGTGGTGGCTGGAGTCAACACTCAGCACAAAATCCAGCCTGTTTGGGCAGGGTGGGCCGTAGTGCACGTGGACATTTGTCAAGCATTACTTGGTCAGCCAGACAAAGCTGCAGAAGTGTTCTTTACTCAGCACTCCTTTGCAGAGGAGAAACTGTGAAGGTTCTACAAGAGTCATCAAAAGGCTTTTTAAACATCTTTAGGAGTAAAATTTGTGAATGTTCGTTGAAGCCAAGTCCTGATTCTCTGCTGTTGGTTTTTAACAATGTTTTGGCAGTCCAGAGTCACTTAGAAGAAAACTGCTCTGAAAAGTCTTGGAGCTAAAACACTAGCCCTTTCCTATGTGCATGTCCTGTATTACAATACCTCTGCTTGTTCACTTCTCTGACAGATTGATTATTCAGATAAATGCTCAGATTGTTCAAAACTCCGTGAAGATTCATCTAATTGGAATAAGGAATGCCGCTGTTCTGTTAATTTCACACTAAAGGAAGATATGTTGGTAAGTGGATGCAAGGAGCCAATTCAAGTTGATTAGTACCTCCCATTACTTATATCCCTATATGATAAAATATACTACTCCTGCTGTATAGAGCCCCTGACTAAAGTTTCTTTGTACTTTTAAAAAACATGAAGTACTCAAAATTTTACACTTTTGCCATTTCTATTCATTTTGGTACATGTTAAAAATGAACAAGATCAGGCTACTTCTGTTCTTGGTTGGGAGATGTCCAAGGAGAAGATGGGGATGAAGGAAGTGGTATTTGTTTGTGGAGGTCACGTCTCTCCCTTCCCCTTTGCCTGGGGTTAGCTGTTGCTGCACTGCTGAGCTCTCATGAGAAGGAAATCTGAAGCTCTGACCACTTGTCATCAGTAAATCCCTGTCGTCTTTTTTTACGAGGGCTATGCTGTTAAATTCCCAAGGTCCTTGAAATAATTCAAGTCTATCAATGTCAAAAGTATCCTTCATTTCCTGTCCTAACCTACTGGGGCATGTTTCTGACACTGTTAAAATGCTTCATGTTCCACCGGAGAGATCTTACGCTTAGTACTACCTTAATGATCACTTAAAATTACAATGCAGTTTAAATTATAAAGTCACTTTAGGGTTGGTTCTTCGGCACTGAAGAGGCTGTTGAAATACTCTCTAATTTTACAGATTACATTGATTATTAGAAGTTTATTTAAATTAATAAAGTTTTTAATAGTTTAATAATCCTCTTTATTAATTGTGTTTGGCTGCCTAGCATTCTCCTTTGAATCACAGCACTAAACTTCCCAAAGGGTTCAAATAATTGATGAGAGGCAGATTTATTTTTCAAAAAATCTGAAGAAATTAAGAGCTAATGGGTGCTTTTTGAAGTTTTTTTTGTGCATCTTGTTCTGTGGAAAGTAAGTGTCTTGTCTCCATGAAATTATTCAGTCATTGCAGATTCATGGCCAGCCATGCCATCTTGAGTAAAATAATAAGCATTTTTATGTTAGGTTTCATTTGGTGGTTCAAAGTATAGACAAAAATACTAGAACTTTTAATTAGGATAAAGACTAGACTGTAGCCAGTGTCCACTGAAGTAATTGCTTAGCGTGAAGTTACCAGCACTTAAATATTGAGTGCTCTCTTCTTCTCTCTTTTTTAGCAAGTGATAGGATTTCTCTTTGTCAGCATGAACTCGTCTTATTGAGTGGATATATTCTTGAATTCTAGGGTGATGTTTTTATGTACTATGGGCTCCAAAACTTCTACCAAAATCACCGTCGATATGTGATATCAAGAAGTGATGTGCAATTGTTGGGTCAAAATGTAAATGTAAGTTTTCTTCTTTATATTATGAGATCTACAGTAATTCCATCAGGTGCATCTTTGACCATATAGAGAGCTAACTGTGTAACTGTGTGTTAAGATGCCTTTAAGGAATAATAATAAGTTACAGAATTTTTCAGTGTTTGGTCTCTGCTTCTGTGATTGTTAGGGCCATTATGTCTAATAAGTAAGAAAGAGAAGAAAAATGAGGGGATAAATAAAAGGTACCAGTCCCGTGCTGCATTTCTCAAACCAGCACCTTGTAGGGTTACTAACTAAAAATACATTGTCTTTATAAAATAAACCTTCTCCTAATGTTTTCAGTTGTCTTAGCCAAAAGTTTTGTAAACTGTGCTTTTACTATAAGGTTAGGGAATTAAGTTATTCTGAGTCTTCCATTTTGCCAGCTGGCTTTGGAAGTGAACAAGGAGCAGGAAAAGGTGTATGGTGAAATAGGTGATCATGTAGCATTCTAAGAATGCAACCTAGAAGTCTAAACCGGAGGCTAGACAGCAGCACCTGCAACAGGCCTGCATAAGAAAATTGGAGAATGCAGTCATTGCATTCAGGTTTTTTACTTACAAATCTAAAACATGTTTTCTTTGGCTTAAAAGCAGCGTTTATATACACACAGTCCACATACATGTCCTCCTAGTACATGTAATGATTATGCCATAATAATCTGTCATTTCTGTAAAATGCCTCTTGTAACTCTCAAGACATTTTTCCTGAACAGCTGCTTCTCCAGGTGTCCAGTCAGCTTGTTTGCACCCAGGTGCAAACACTTCTGGCTTTTGTACCAATCAGATACACAGCTTATTAGAGTTATTTGAAAATGTTTCTGCATTGAAACGTGCAGATTTATAGTTTCTCATAAACTGGGATAGGAGATGTGTTAAATTTGAGATGGGCTCTTGTTTCTCTTGCTCTGTCTTCATACATCAAGATTTCCCCTCATAGAACTGCAGTAATGTGGCTAACTGCATCTGATGTTCTCCACCACTGCAGCAGCCCAGGTGAAAATTAAAAAGAAGGAAAAATAAGATGTTCAAGGGTAAGCCAGAGCTTCACTGGAACATTTTTAATTGTAGCTGTCTTACAGTAGCAGATCCCAAAATGAGTTTCTGTAGTCTGGAGATGGCAAGTCCACAGCAGAATTTGATGAAGACCTTAGGTTTACTTACTGTGATACACAGTGGTATAGCACAGGTGTCAACAACATATTCATTTGGATGTATCTCTCATGTGACCAAAATGGGCTGGAGAGTTAATTATTCAGTGGCGTTTCAGGAGAAGGAATGGGAGGACAACATTAACACCACCAAACTACATCAAAACCTCCAGGTTCTGTGCCTGATTGTTTTGTGACCTTGAATGCAGATTGAGAATAGTTACTGCACGCCCTTCACAACCTACCAAAATGGGACGCCCATGGCTCCATGCGGCGCTATTGCCAACAGCATGTTCAATGGTAAGTAGGTACCTTCCACATCTGCCTTACTTAACACTTAGAACTTAAGTTACACTTACTTAACACTTAAAACTGGTCCATTACTCCAATCCAGCTGAGTCCTGATATTGCAAAATCTGTCTTTCTTCCACTAGAAGTTTTGTTCAGCAGTCCTACTGTGATGAACAGGGGGTTCTCATTCCTTCTGACGATAACTTGCCTCTCATTTTGAAACTGAGAAAGTTTTTTCATTTAGTAAGGCCCTCCTCAATGTGAGTATATTATAGGACTGAGGAATTGAGTGCCTGGTGAAATAAGGAATGGTGATTTAGTGTACTTCCTTGCTAAAAAAAACCCACATTCTTGTGTAGTGATAGCCCAGATTCTGCCTTCCAACAGCACTAAGCCTGTGCATCCTTGTAATCACTTCCCACAGGAGTGTGCTTAAAAGGATATGACACTCTTCATATTGGTTTGGATCTTTAGATCTGCATAGTTGCATTTTGTTCTTTGGATGCTGGAAGCATACATAATCTTACTTAATTTGATCCCAGGTTTGATCTTATTTATAGTAACTTTATGGACATCACCTGCCTATTGAGTACATTTAAGCTGAAATGCAGAGGGCTCTTAGCCATAAATACTGTCAGATTTCAGAATGGATTTCGTTGGGGGGAAAGGAGACAAAAAATGTCTACAGACTTTTCTCACTTACCCCATCCTTTTTATCTACCCCTGCCTGTTGTTTTTTTTGTTCTGTTGGGTTTTTTTGACCTGTTCCATGCAGCAGTTTTTGACAGTGCAGCAGCTGTTCTCAAGCAGCTGAGCCACCTACACCACAGCACCTGTGAAGGGCAGCTGTGTTCTCTAACTCCTAGATCCTTTTGATCTTCATCTGCCTACCCACCTACTCCTCTCGAAGTCTGATTCACTGGTCTGGACTCAGACCTAGGCCAGCAGAGCTACCTTCCTGTAGCCCACAGTGTTCTGGAGCCCTGGCCACAGGACAGAGTGCTCCCTCAGAGAACTAGGGATATTAAGATTTTAAAATGCTGATGGTAGGCCTCTCAGTGTCTGCCTTGCATCTGTCCTTGGTGCACAGTGTGATGAAAGGGTCCAGCTGCTGGTAATGTGCAGGAAGGGGCTGATGTCTAAATCCTGGTCTGGTGGTTCATTTCTGTCCCTCTGCTGTAAAAGAGGATGCTTCCCATTCACTTTTGATGTCTTAGCTAGTTGTCTAATTGCTCTGTTATACTGTTTTGTAAAATGAGGAGGATAGCCAAGTTCCTGCTGTGAGAAAGGTTTTTAAGGTTTTCGAAGCTAGCAGTAAGGAGAGCAGTCAGACAAGCAGATAAGCAGCCTCAGAGAATTGCAGCTGCTCTTAGTAAACTAGAGGCAAATAGCTGGGGAGGTTGTAGTACACAGAAGAGCATGTCTGAGCCTGAAGGAGCTGCATGACACAGCTTTTGTAGCAGGATAAAAAAAAATATATTAAAATAATGTTTTCACTGGTGCTTGTGCAGTTGAGTTGTGGTTTTCATGTTTCCTACAAAGCAGCCCCTCCCCATCTGTATCAGCCAGCTATCCCTGCCTGTCATCTCATTGGCTGAATAAGTGTTTGCATAGATGCTAATGAGGCCTATAATGTTTTTGCCTTATGTTAAACTAATCTAAGTAGGAAAATATAATGGATAAAACCAAGTGCTTTTTGCCCACCGAAACAGGGATATCATGGTTAAGCACCATTTTAATTTTTTTTAATTTTTTATTCACTTGTAAGATACTTCAGTGTGACAGTTTTTGTTATTGATGCTGGCAATTAGAATGACTGTCCTTTACTCAGACATATTGTTTCTCGTATTTCCTGCAGATACTCTTGATCTTTTTTACAATCTTAACTCATCTGTTATTCAAGTACCACTGTTGAAGACTGGAAACAGCTGGTGGACAGATAAAAATGTGAAATTTCGCAATCCAAAATCATATAATCTCTCTTCTGCATTTGCAGGTAAGAATGGTTCCACTGGTATTCCTTATTTTTCAATGGCTTCCCTACTTCTTCTCCCCTGTGTGAGGGTCTCCCATTCTGAGATGTTGCCTTTGGGAGAAGTGCTTCCCAAAGCAGTTTGGAGAAGCAGCTTTAGAGGGTGACTGAGAGCAGAAGACAGATTTAACCAAAATAACACTTTGTTTTAATCACTGACCGTAGAATTTTTATTCTATTTTATTCTATTTTTTTTTTCATCACTGACCACAGAACTGGAAGAAAGTGGTTTCAGAAGACTGAAGCTACCCCATGTCAACACCCTTCTGTACAGTTTCTTGTAATGCATAATCTGTTCAGGAAAAGAAAGGATGCGGTCCACTTTATTTTTTTCCTATTGAAAACATCAGTGAAGGAGAATTGCATGTCACATCTTTCCTTCATGTCTTTGCAGATTCTTAGGGAGTTGTTAGACAAGTGGGACTGCCTTCATCACTAGTTCTTTAAAACAGCTGTTTCGTAGCTGTTGCCTTCTTATGGTTGATCTGTATTGAAGTGCAGCCAGAAGCTCCCTATTGTGGATCAGGGCAGTACTGTGCACAGTGCCATATGCAAGAGTTAATTATCTAAGTTTTCATATGACAGACTCTAAATAAAATAACCTCTGCCATTAGACTGCAGAAAGGTGCATTTCTGGTTGTACAGGAATAAATTAAAGTACAAAAATGGAGGCAAGCTCCTCATTATAGAGAGCATATTGCTTGCTGAAGAGGCAAGAATCCAGAATAAACAGTACTTTCATTTGTGCAAGTCACTTTGTTTTTCCTGAGCTTAAAGTTTCTGATGTGTAGCAACCGCTGGGTACTGGTAAACTCTGTTCATTCATGTTTGAGGTGAGTGAAATGTTTGGTTGAAAAGTGTTATTTAGCATATATATAATTCTTCAGTACCAGATAGAGTCCTGTGTCTCTTTCATATTTCACATTCTGTGTTGGTTGTGAGAAGGCCCAGAAGTCACCAGCGACTGACAGTCTGTCTTTCCTGGTTTCCTTCCTTTTCTGTCAGGGACATCAAGACCTCCTTACTGGCAGAAGCCAGTATATTTGTTAGACGAGGAAGATGAAAGGAACAACGGTTATGTAAATGATGACTTCATTATCTGGATGCGAGTGTCAGCCTTTGCTACCTTCAGAAATCTTTACCGTCGTGTCAGACGGATAAGGCAGTTTGCAGATGGCCTCCCAGCAGGGAATTACACTTTTCATATTTCTTACAGTATCCTTTCATGTTATCCAAGACTATTCGGTAGTTACAAGATGGAAGTGGATGGTACTTATACAGTAAAACAGCAAAGAAACTGAGAGAAACAGCCCAGACTAAGTCACTGTGACAAGACCTGGTTTTTAAGGCAATGAGACACTATAAATAGATTTTCTTTGGCCTGTAGAGATGGAGCTAGGATATGTTATCAAATGGGAGCATATGACTGGGTTTTTGGATTTAGGCCACCTACTGACAGGAACTTTTGTGCTGCTGAAAACACAGTCTCACTTCAAACAGCACGAACTTTTCCAATTAAAGCACTTATTTTGTCAGCAGTAGTTATGTCAAGATGATTATAAATGTCTCTTCTGTCTCAGCCACTAGACCTATGATTTTAAATACTGTAACACATTTCTGTTCTGAAGGTTTCCATGTGGAGAGATGTAAGGTACAATCATACAACATTTTGAGTAGATAATATATTAGGTACAGGTGAGCACTTCACCTCAATGAGAATATGTGGATCACCATCATTATCTAGTCATTTGGGTTGGAAGGGACCTTAAAGATCATCTAGTTCCAGTCATCATGCTAAGCTGCCAAAAAGGCTAATTTTCAACTGGGTTTTCATACAAATTAACACAGTACCAGTTACATAAATTATGAAACTGGGATTTATAATGTTAAAAAAAAAATATTTCCATGTTCATATAGAGACTACGTTTAAAATAACTGGCTTTCTTACCACCAGCTGCTACAGAGTTTTGGACCCAGAATAGCAGAGACATCACAGATCAGTTACAAGAATTTTTGCAGCAAATGCGGATCTCCAGGCTTTTTATGCCTTGGAAAGGGTTTTTAGCACTTACTGCCACTTTTTGTCCTGGAAATAATGTAAACTTAATTTGTGAAACCTTAACATCCTTCTATCAGATTTCCCTGTTACCAAATTCAAGGCAAGGAAGCATGTGATTCTTTCAACTGTGGTATGGAGTGGAGGAAGTAACCCATTCCTGGGAATTGCCTATGTGGTTTCTGGCGCAGCAGCAACCCTGGCAGGTTTTGTCATAACTGCTATCCACTTAAAGCTCAGAAAAAGGAAAACATACTTTCAGAAGGAGTAAGGTTCCCAAGTTTTCTAAACAAAGGCAAAGGTGTGCCGTGAGAGAGGAACCTGCAGCACCGACCTTTCATTCTTTCCCCTGAGCACTTGGTCTCTTTCAGTAACAGGTGAACATAGGCAAATTGAGGGCAATTCCATCATCCAGAACCAAACTTACCTGAGGCTGCATTCTTATGATCTATGTGTGCTCCTAGGAAACTGGTAGTGAGATGGACCTCAGTAAACAGATAGTATAGTGGGTTGAAATTGCAGTGGCAAAGAAATTATGTGTTATTAATGTCTGGCCAGAGGTAAGGGTCTGTATTCAGCTCTTACTCAGCCCTTAATTCAGAAAGTATTTCTCTGGACTTAAATGGAGCTTTGAATGGGTAAAAAGTGTGGTCTTGACACAAAAAAAAGCTTGAGCAGGTAGAACTTGGTGCTAAAATCTGTTTGTTGGCCACATGTGGGCTGACTGGCTTGGCTTAGGTTTTATATACCTTTTTCAGCTATCCTGAAAAAGCAACCAATTTAGCACAGCATATTCATCACAGTTTGAAACCTGAGTTATGATTGAATTTTTTAGGAGTTTTGAGTTTGTTTAAACCAAATTTATTGGGTTTACCTAGGTACTGAGACTAACCTGCAAAGCTAGAGGGCATAATTATGATTTAGTGAAAAGTTTAAATTAAAATCTCCTTTAATACTAAATATTTTAACAGAAACATCTACCTAACGTAACACTTAGGCCACGGTTGCACTCCTACCTACTCAACCCTTCCACACAGAAGTTCTGACTCCTACATATCCTTTTCCCTTTCAAGCCCCTATTTCTGTGGTGCAATTACTTATTGTCAACAGAAAACAAAGCATCAGAAGATCTGACAATCTTCAGAGAGTAAACACTGCAGCTCATGAATAGGCTTACAAGTTTTTGTGTTCCATGGTCAAAATGTTACACATTTAAGAGTTATTTCCAGTCTCTCACAAAATGCAGAAAGAGCACTGAGGCATTCAGGTCAAGTATACTGTGGTACATCTGATTTTTTTTTTCTAAATAATATGTCTGTTGCAAAAGTGCAAATGGAATAAAAAACTTTAAATTTATTCTTTGATAAGAATTCTGGGTGCCTTACCTCATCCTCCCCGAAAAAAATCTCCATACTAAACCAAATAAAAAGCACAGACTAGAACAAGGGAAGGGAATGTGGCACACAGTCTGTGAGCCACTGTCAAGGGCACCAACATCTGCTTTTAAAAGCGTCTCGGACACTTGGGAGCTTGTGACCCTCCACAGATGGCCTCTGGTGAATCTTTTTGCAGCCACAGCAGGTACTGTTTCCTTTAATCTCTGCTTCGTAGTTGTGCCACGAGCAGCAGAAGTTTACAGCCTGGCCTGCTGATAGAGTCTTGCTTCATTAATGTTTATGCTGACCTGCTGGGCCAAGGGGAGTGTTCTCATCCACTTTTCCTGATCAGGGCCAGTCAGCTCCGCCAGAAAGCTGTAAGAAACGAGGTTACAGTATTTCACACCCTTACATCTAAACCTGTCAGGAGCTGTGGGAGAACCCTGCTTCTCAGTGGGCTGAACATAACAGAGCATGAAGCAGTACATTTAGCAATGTTTCAGCTCATTAGTCTAAATCACTTCTAACTAACAATGTGACGTGCTCCTAAAACTTTTAAATCCTTTTGAAAATGGAATCCCATGCGGCCTCTGGAAAGCCCTGATGGGAGTTGCTGCCAAAGCTGAACTTAAGATTTCTGGCTCCAAACAGACCACAGGAGCCTCTGGTTTTTGTTGTTTTGGTGTGGTTTTTTTTTTCCTTCCCCCTTTTTTTTCTTTGAAATCCTGCAAGAAACTGCCTTTCAGGAAATGCTATGTCATCTAAGAGGTTAAGTCACAGTGCAATTGTGGCTGATTTTATTCTTCATGAAGTATCTAGTAAAAATGTTAGTAAAAGGAGACCGAATAATGATGTATGTATTTCAGTGAGTCAGTGTCTACCAGAAAAGAATCTTGTTCAGAAAAGTCTAGCAAGTAGTGCTTAACGGTTTGGCAGTTATCTCCCAGAGGTTTGTGCAAGAACCTCTTCTCTTGAAATATGCATTGTCTTCAAACCCCTCCTCAGGGAAAACCTATCTTCAAACAAATCTTTCTGTTATTCCTGAAATCATCAAACCCTTTGTTTATAAATGCCAAACATCTTTTTCATCTTACCACAGCTTTAAACACACCTTACATCTTTCTTGTACCCTCTGAACAGTGTCCTCGGAAGCTGCTGCTTGAGCTCCAGCAGTTACTGTTGCTAAATCTGAGCAACTCTGCTTTATCATTGGGGATTATGCTGCTCAGACCAGAGCAGCGGGAATAGCAGTTCAGATGAACTGCTCCCAGCAGATGGAATCTGCCTTGCTCAGAAGCATGGAAAAAGTTTTAGCAACCTCCTTACAGTGCCTTTTGTGCCAGTGCTATGGCTATGCTGTTGGCTGGTCTGCCTCTTGTGCCACAGCTTGCATGAATGCCTTTTCAAGAAAACGTTGTAGATGTGCTCCTCAGTGCCCACTGTGGGGAATATTCTATATGAAATGTTTATTGGATTGTTTTACGCTACTGCTGCTGCCACCTTATTCCCTCTTGTGCAGGGGCTGAAACAGAAGCGAGAGCTCTAGCTGAAGGACCGGCCTAACGTAACAGAATGATAGCAAAAGCTGTGCTCCTTGCTGTGACGTGTGGGGATTGTTTCCTTTTGTCAGCTGCTGATGTATCAGCAGGAGGCATGATTCTAGACAGAATCCACTGTGACTTTGAATTCATCTATTCTGCTTATTAAGAAATTGTTAAATCAAATGGATGAGGGAAAACATACCAAGGTTTGGAGAAGGAACCAGAGATGTTGAACTTTTGCTGAGGTACACATTGCTTTTAAAATACATGGGGTGTCGTGACCAGTACTGCATCTTAGGCACAGCACTGGTTTTGCCTTGCACATTGGATATTATGAATTAAAATTATGCATCTTGGGTAGAGAATTAAAAAAGGATTTTGGTAAAGCCTTTCAAAATTGAATTTTTTAATTAGCTTCTCTAGGAAGCGTACTTCCACCAGTAGTAAGTGTGCCTTTTTCTGTGAGAGATTAACATATGTAGACTTATCCATTCAGTACAAAGATGCATGGGTTTAAAATTGATGAAAAAAATTAAGAGGTGTACCTGGAAAGTGTGGAAGTGTGGGTCAACAGCATCACTGTGAGTGCTACATCACTAAGCCGTAGAAGATTTATTGCCACTATTTATAGTATTTTGGCATATCAGAATCATTAAAGTCTTTTAATCCCTTCTCTACAGATGCCAGCACTTCAGAAAATAGCAACATACTGAAAAAAATACTTTTTTGCTATCAAAGCAAAATGCTGTTTCCTTTGTCACTGCTACTTAAAGCCATCTATTGCATCATTGCTGTGTATTCAGTCCCTTTGAGCTGATGGAAGTTTGCCTATTTCCTTCACTCTCGAAAAAAGAAGGATGTATGTCAGAAATGGCTGTTATGTATGGTGGACTCAGATTAACGGATGCTTAAAGTACTAGAAAGTGTGGGTTATTTTTCTCTTCCCCATCTTTTTTGAATACAGATAAATAAAGAAGGACTTTTTTATGGGTTTTTTTTCCTTATGTATATAAATATATATATAGAATATATATATTTATATTAAATCAACAGAAAACTGGACAAAGGATTCCTGTTAGTAGAAGTAATCAAAATTCACATGGTAAACACGAACTAAAACAAGTGAACTAAATGGCATGTAAGTTTCTGTAGTTTGTTTTGGTTTTTTTAATACGTTTTTCTGTTTGTAATTTTGAAAATGACAAACAGTGTTTTGTCATCTGGATCTCTGTAGTTCAGTTTTAACAATGGCAAAAATATCAGAAGGTGAAAAGATCCCATTATGAAAAACTTACATGCTATGTTAATCTCATTTCTAAATTACAGGGAAGTATAAGAGAGTGCTGTATTTTAATAACAAAAACTGTTGTACAACTTCTGACAGCTTCGTTTAGGATTGCGTTTCATGAATGGATTCTATATCTATATATAGAGACATTAAAGTGAAGCAGGAGTTACAGGATATTTCAGTAGCACTTCAGTTGCAGAAATTTTCCAAATCTTCCTTGGGCTTTATAGTTTCATGCATATACATGCAGTATCTGTCTGCGTTGGTTGGTTTTTCTATGTTCTAAACATAGACATTTGTTTAACTCATCTCATTTAAAAATAAAGGGGTGAGTCCTTCGTGTGAAAGAGATTTGCATGCTCACAGACCTATAGAATCTGGGAAAATTGGTTACATGCCACATCTGTTTTATATAAACAGCTGTGTTGCATGGAGGTTATTAATAATAGTGTTTGGATGGGGTGCCGTGTATTTTAATAACACATTACAGTGTAAAAGCTTTCTCTCCTTCTTCTGAGAAATCAAACTAATGCAAAAGTAAAACCAAAAATAACAATTCAGGAAGGGAGGACTTAGAAACTTTTGCTAATGTAAAGAGAGGTTACATATCAGTTTGGATTTAAGTTTAGACCTAAAATAGGAGAAGGCAATTGCTTGTTGCCTGATAAGAAGGTGCTGTCTTCCTCAGTTGGAACAATACGGTATGAGAGACAGAGCTGGTTTGAAAAAATAACTAACTGCACCAGGAGGGAGAATGGTGGAAGAGGCAAAGTGCTGCTTCTGCTCTTGCATACCAGGGCAAAAGAATTTGTCTGAGCTGCTTACGATGACAGTGCATCCTGACCTGGGGTCCGGAAAACCCATATGATCTTGGGGAGCAGTCAAGTTAAGTAAAAAAACCTGCTTGGTTTTCAGTGGCAAGTTCACACTCTGAACTGTGGTGCACAGTTTTTGAGCTAAGGTGTTTTGACTCAATTCTCTCTAATTGCATTATTCCCTACAATTCTGAGAACAACTTTGCTATGAGCTGCAAGTCCCTGGGGCAGCTACCTTTGCTTTGGTGGCCTCCTGTTTGCAAGAGAGGAATTGTGGAATATTTGTTGTTTGCTCTGTGTCCTGCTTTCTACCCAGGCTATAGGAAGCCAGGCAGGAAGAGTGGGGCCTGTTTGGCTTTTTCTTTATGTTTGCAAGTGCATGAAAAAAGTTTTCTCCTTTTCCTCGTATAGCCAAGTAGGACAGGAGAAGGATAATTGGGCTGAAACCAGCTCAGTGCAAATAGAGGCAATATTTAAATGATATCAAATGGTAATTGCCATAGGTGAAGAATTGCGGCTCATTGCCCTGGAAAGCTTTTATTTCAGACAGCTCTAATCAAAATATCTGTGTATCTACCACATATGTACTGGGTGCTCTGTTGACAAACGTACAGCGTGAAACAAGATGGAAAAAGGCTATTTAGTTACACTCCCACTGACTTTGTCATTGTCTCTTTGCATTAAAGTGCCTAAAATGATCCCTTTCAAACTGAAACAATTAAAATTGTAAAAAAAATGAGGTTTTCTACTATGTCAGACCCAGCTACCCAAAGTTATTTGCCTTTTTTCTCCATGATGTTGTGTAATAGAACAGTTTGTTCCATTAACAGCTTTGTTAAGACAGTTATAATACTGGGTTTAAGATGAGATTAAAAGTTCCTCAGGTTTATCAAATAACTCATACGAATCCCTGGGCTTTCTATGGACTGCATTATTAGTGACAGTGAACCTGAAAACACTGCAAAAAGAAATGTGTCAAATAAACCAGAATGGTTAAATTAAAAAGGGAGGAAGTAATATCTGCCCATAGCCCCAGCTGTCATAACAAGTTAACATCTGGGAGTTGTGTACTGGGCCACTGTCACTTGCCTATGAAGTGAAATGTGACAACTATTTGACAGTGCAGAGGGAGACTTCATGACAGCTCAGGACAATAATAACATCTGCAGTTAATAACACTCCTCCCTGCAGTGCATGTGCCAAGAAATCTACCATGGTGGCAGAGGACAAGGGAACCGTGTCCCGCAGTGCTGGGCAAAGCAGTGATTTAACATGGGATGCTCAGAAGGGGCACTGGCAGTGCTTCATCCTGGTGGGTGGCAGGGTGTGTTTTACAGTTGTGTAATTTGGGGGAACCGCAGGTTCAGACCCCTGGTGTGTGCACTCGGCTGAGGAGCCGCTGGCGCGAGGCTCCCATCTGTGAGCATACGGCTGAACGCCTCTGAGTCAGAATCCCGCCTAGACACAGCGATACCGCAGCGCTGCCAGCGCCTCAGTTGGCTCGCGATAGCAGTCACTCAAGATTGACCCAGGTAATGACAGTCTTGTTCAGAATGTGAGGGTTAAAGCCCTTCCTTAGCGAAGACAGGCCTTCCTC
>JBCJKH010070218.1:7768-19338 GCA_039877255.1 Loriculus beryllinus
GCAGCTCCTGGTGAGCTGTGCAAGCGCTCGGCACTGTGGCGGAGGTGACACGGGGGTGTCTGCCCTGTGCTGCTCCTTTGGGACTGTTGGAGGAGCCAGGGCTGTGCTCTTTCCTGCAGCAAAACCGAGCACCTCCTGTGCTCCCTGGAAAACTTCATGCTGAGCTGGAATAACACCAGGAGTATCTTCAGTATCTCAAAAATGTTCTTAAACCACTCACTTCTGCTGAGCCCTCTGACAATGGGGGGAGACTAAACATGCTGCTCCCCAGGTTCCTGACCAGAAAGAAGCCAGCACGGCTGTTTCCATCATCCACAGGTCATTCTGCTTCCTTACTATATCGCACATGGTCAGGAAGCGGGACAAGATCCTAATGAACCATGGGAGAGGCACCTCTCTCCTCTGCAAACCATCCCTGCCAGAGCGATGCAGGGATGAGCAGAGGGAGCAATGCAGCAGCTCTGGACAGGGCCAGGGCAGCTCCCACCCGACCTCACTGCAGGCTGATGTACTGCTGGAGCTGAACAGGAGAAAGGGCCTGTTGGAGAAGCTGCTGATATCTGCAGACGCGCAGTGGACCGGTGTTCTTTCGGATATCAATAATTTAAGTGACAACACATTTCCATTAAAATATGTGGTTCCACTAAGAGGAAATGCTTTATAACAAGCACTCAGTACCTGTTGCAGCGCTTGTTGGGAAAATGATATCCTATTAATATTTTAAACGTCAGGGCTGGAAAAGGATCCCTGCGGTGCTTCCTTCATCTTTGGCTGGAAACTGCCATCCAAGGCGCTCACCACGGCTGCAGCGGGCCCAACAGCACGGCTAATTTGGGGGCTATTTAGCCAAGAGAAGTTGGATCACAGTCCTGGAGCGTGGGCAAAGCGCTCATTCCTGAAAAACCACTGGCTCCCAAAATAGCCTGGGCTTGTTTGCAGCGCTGCAGACTGCAGCCAGCGGCGGGTGAGGCAGCATGCGGGAGCAGGCTGGAAAATGGAGTAAAACCCCGGGTGCCTTCATTAAGAGGAAGTGCTTTGTGTGACGGCGAGGTGTTGATAATGAAGCATCAGCTGCTGGCAGCTCCTGCCACCCTCTCCCTACAGCTCAGTATCATCAAACACAGCCTAACACATGGACCAAACACCTCACTTGCTGATCACCCCCTCAGCCCTCCCCACTGCACTGAAGCTGCAGCTCTGAAATGGCAGCGAATCTGCTTACATGTTCCAGGGCTGCTGTTCAGGGGGCATGAACTCAAGATGTGTGCTTTGAAGTGCACGAGCCCAGCACACACCTGTAGCATCCCACGCCTGCTAGGGACAGCATCGCTCCTCCCCGTCTGTCAGCACCCACAGACTGCCCCGAGCACCCATCCTCCAGCGAGCGGCGCAGAGGCAGGGGCTGACCCACATTAGTGACATCTCCAGCACCAAACCCCTCCCTGGCTGCACCTCTGGCTGCTGCGAGCCCTTGTGTCACACGTGAACACACAGGTGGAACCATTTCCTTCTGTTCGATTTGCTAAAACAACTGAAACGCAGCAGAAGCTGTGATTACAGCAGCTGGGTTTTCTGTAGGTACATATAAATTACCACAGTTATAGGGGTTGCTTTTTAATTGCATTATAACATGTTCATAATTTCCTCACATTCTGGCCTGAAGTACAGACAAGCCAACTGCTTTACCATTGGGAAGAGAAGTGAGAAAAAGAGAGGAAAAGGAAACTCCACCCCGTCCTTGAGCAGAAGGCACTGGTGCTCAGTGACATGAACTGATGGAAACCCTTCACCAGGGAGAGCAGGACCAGGGATGGAAAGTGCATGGACACAAGAGTCCCCATGGGACACAGCTGAGCCCTGCCTAGGATGAGGTGCTTCCCATGCAGCTCCCAAATGCCCCTTCAGGACCCATCCCTCCCCAGCTCAGGGGCTGCACCCTGTTTACCTGCTGGTGACTGGATGCACAAAACCACATTCAGGGCCCAGCTAAATGAGCACAGCACCGATGGGCAAGTGCTGAGCTTCATGTTCTATTTAGTCATGTGTATGACGTGCCACAACTCCATTTTCTTTTTCCTCCAAATACCAAACAAGCAGCTGAACCAAAGGCAGACTTTCTGTCGGAAGCCAGCAGCTCTCCTTCACCAGAATGAACTCCTGGGAGTGGGACAGAAGAACCTGGAGTGCCCTGGGGAAAGCCTTGCCATGGGAGCGCACAGGGCATTGGTTGTGTGAGGACCCGCTGCTGCTGCTGCTCACTTGCAACCTGACAGGAGCGAGGGCTCAGAAGGGTCTCGTGTGACGCTGCCCTGTTACACAACCAGCTTTCCACATTCATCTTCACGAAAAGGCCGCCAAAACTGAGCATTTACTTTCCGTGATTTATCTAGAGCTTTTTCCACCGCCCTTGCTCATTTGTAACTGCTTTCAATAGAGGACGCGAGTCCCTGCCCAGCTCCCGCCGTGTACCACAAACACAAACCACATGTGTGTCCATAACCCCGTGCACAGGTGCACACGCACACAAGTCAAACCAGCTGTGAAATGCAGAGCAGCAGGACAACGTGTCCCTGGGTGCCCACCATCACACACCAGCTCACCACAAGGAGCAGGGGAGGGAAGGGCAGCCAGTGGTGGAATGGCGCAGGATGCACACCAAACCTCACGGGTGATAACACAAGACCCAGGGTGCCATCCCTCCTGTGCCAGCCATGCTGCACACACCCCACCTTCCCCCAGAGGGGAGACCTTCCATCTGCTCCCCAAGCCACAGGGCATTCCCTGGGTACAGAGGGACCGTCCTAGGATGCTCTTGCCCCAATCTCAAGCCCTCGTTCCTTTCAGGAAGACTGCCAAGGGGCTTCTCTTACGAGGCTCCCCCTGAATGAGAACTGGGGGGGCAGCCAGGCCGCTCCTGCTCCCTGTCACTAGCCCGTGGCCACAAATGACAAGCCCTGAGTAACCCTCCCCTGCAGCAACATGGGACTGAGAACGGCTTGTTCATCCTCCTCAGGAAATTCCTCTCCTTCTGTGGCTTCAGACAAGCTGGGATTTTTGGCAGGAAGGGCTGGAGGAGGAAACCGAACCGGCATCGCTCGCAGGGAGTTCCAGCAGCCTGTTGGGTTTACACATGACCAGGAGCCAGCTGGAAAATCCCATAGCAGAGTGAAGAGGCACTTGAATGAGAGGACACGTCACATCCTCGCTCAACGCCCGCTCCACACCTCCCAGGAAACAACGTCCTGTGGTCACTGCGCTGTGGAGCAGCCGGGAGACAGGCACCTCTTCCAAGGCAAAACACCCCTGCTCCTCCTCACGCTTCCCAACCTCCCGGCAGACCCTTGTGGTGCTTCCCCCATCTGGCTCCACTTCCCTCCCTCCCTTCCCCAGTGCCTTTCCATGATGGTGTGGCACCAACCATGGGCCCTCCCCGCTGACAGTGGAACACTGGTTCCATCAGCAGGATCACAGCTCCTGAGGCAGGAAGCTGCTGGACAAGAGACCTGAAACACTGACATGACTCAGGGTATTGCACCACCAAGGTCTGAAGGCTCTGAAACACCTCCTGGACCTTTTCCTGAGGTGCAGCAGCTTTGTCAGGGCCCTTCTCATTGCATCACTCCACCTACACACCTTCACAAAGCCCACCACGCTCCTCCTCAAGCAGCTCCTGATGGAGCATTGCTCCGTCCCCTTGTGTACCATGGGGACACACCTGAGGCACATCCTCAGCCACGGCTGAGATTCCCACATCCACAAAGCCACATGGATGCACCCAGAGTCAGACATCTCAAGGTACACTGGGTTTCTCAACTGAAGAAACAAGAGGGAAACCAGCCATGGGTACCACTTGCTGACAGTCAGCAGGAGCAGCCCTGGCTTGCACTCACTTCCTCCCAGCACCTTGCTCCTTGTTCCCCAGAACATGACATGTCTCTGCTCCTGCACACAGGGAACCTGAGGAGCAGGGTGAAGAGCACACGCTGATTCTCCTGCAAATCAGAGCTGTCCCGCACACAGCTCCAAGGGGAAGAAAATTAAACAAAGTAGTTTAATGCTGCCATTTCTCCAATGCTGCTGATTACTTGCAGACTCTGTCTAAAGCATCGTTTTGGCAGGTTTTGCTGTCTGGCTGCTCGCGTGCATCTCAAGGACTTACACCTCCCTCCTTTACTCTTTCTGTCCCTGTGCCATTCACAGGAACAGGGGCTCTGCTTCAGTAAACATTCCTTCAGGCAGAGATGCTGCAAAAGCCCCAGCACCTACAGGTCCTTGGCATGAGTGGTGCTCCTCACTGCAGTCAGCAGGGGAAGGGCTCGCTGGTGATAGATAACCTCTTGCTGCTGGAGCTCGTCCACACCAGTGCGTATCCCAGGGAACGAGCTGTTCCCTGGCAAGCCACATTGATCTGTTCTCCTGGGTAAAATAAGAAGGATGGGAATGAGGCTGCTGACACCCCTCCCTGCCACGGGGCAGTCGGCCCTTTTCCTAGGTCATCACACGGCGCAAGGGCTCCAGCAGTGAGACCGTAGTGCAGAGGTGAGAATCTGTCAAAGCACAGCATGGGCAGCCTGTGCCTTGTGTGAGCCTTGTCCTGGAAGCTGGAGGAGAAATCAGGAGCTGCGCTCAGGGAGCTCAGCTTGCACACTCCATCTCTGGATGTCAGGATGGTCCATTGAATGCTGCCGTGCTGGAGGGCTGGCCACTGCCATGACAGTTCCTTTCTGGCCACCCCAGCTCGGCACTGTGACAGTCCTCCAACACACAGTTACAAATACATCAAGAAATCAGAACAGATTGTTGATACCAAAAAGCTTTCATTTCCAAGTCAGCTACGACAAGAAAAACACCCAGGGACCAGGCTGGACACAGAGCCCGGGGCAGGACCAAAGCACTGTAGTGCCCATCGTCACTTGGAGGAGAGCAGCACTGCCAGCACAACCCAGCTGTCCACATCTCTCATCCCTATCCCCGGTGCCAGCTGCTTCCCTCAGCTTCCAGCCTAAATCACCTGAGCTGCAAAGGGCAGCTACTGAGGTGCTGCAGCTCATTCCCTAACAAACCGTCCTGCACAGACACAGCACAGACACACAGTTCATTGAGGTCCTTTGCAGTTACATCCTTTCATCTTCCCAAAGCTGTTCCCCTCCTCCTGGATGGCGTCAGGGTTCCTGCAGCAGCGTTGGAAAGTGTTTAAATATTTTATGAAGCTCATCCTGGCTGCGACAAGCCCGTTTTCATTCCTGAAGCCATCTAAACATTACCTGCTTGTTTGAGCTGCCCTACTTCAGCACTCTGAGTCTCCCCTCCCTGCTTCAGGCTGCCTGCTTCTCAGCTTAAAAGAATGTGATTTTCAGACACCTTATTAAACTTGCTACATTTGCTGTAAGAATTCCCAGACTATAGTGAGTCCTGGGCGTATCTGTGTGCCTTCCATTGCTTTTATTTATTCCTTTAACAAGACAGAGCAGGAGGAGCAGATCTCCCCTGCTCCAAGCAATGCCTTTGTCCAGGAATTTTCCTCTTGTGAGCAATTTCTGGTTCTTTCAAACCAGCTCCAGGTCTAGAGAGGTCATTTTCTGACATGCTGCTCTAGGTACCCCCAGCAGCTCTGCTGTCCCCACGGGAACCACTCATCCCCTGCATCCCTGAGCAGCCCCATCAGTCAAGATAAGAAGACATTAATAACAATTGTGTTTTACCCTGCCATGGTTACAAACCACCAAAACTGAGAAGACAGGACAAAACCAGAAAGACACTGCAGATGCCCACCTTCAGCCCTCATTCTTCATCATTCAGTCCTTTTGGGTTCTGAGCTCCCTTTGAGGAGCTGAGCAAACTGTGCCTCAGATGCAGCTCTCTCTCCACTGATGAGAAAGGACATTGGGTGGACTGGTTCAAGTGCATCTCCAGAAGGTGCGACTCCAGGCTGGGAAGAGCAAACTAACCCAAAACTATACAAAACTGTTTAAGGTCATTTAAAACAGTTTAAGGTCATTTCAAAGCTCTTCCTCCTTAACAAGTCATAGTTAGAAAAATACCCATCAAAAGATGAGAATCTTCAAAACTATGTGATTTACCACATGCCTTCTCCATCCCAGTTCTCCCAGACCTCAAGGTGCTACGCAGCCACAGCATGTGTCCATCTCCTTCCCTGAAAACCCACTTCATTCAAGCCAGAAAAGCAACAGCCTGATGACTTTCTGTGAACGCTCTTTGGAGGCTGCAAGGAACAAGCCTTTTTCACTTCTCATTGATGCTGCTGCAGGTCCCTGCATGGGGATGGAGGATTTGTGTGCTGGCAGCAGTATGGGTTCCTTCCTGAGACACTTGGGGCTTTAAAGACACCTAAGCTGAACCCACCTTGGTTGCAGGGAGAAACCCACCCAACACCTGGGTCAAGGTTTGGCAGAGTTATGGACACAACCCTTGAAAGGCAGAGACTCCAGCAGGCAAGCACCAAACCACAGCCTGGAATGTGGATTAACAACCTCGGGCATGGAGGAAGGGTTAGGAACCAGAACACAGTGAGCACCTGGATGAGCCCTTCTGAATGCGAAGGAATAACCAGAAGACAAAGCTAACGACAACACAGCACCATAACAGATCGTACCACAAGGAAACATGCCCTGCAAAGCTGAGCTACAGCTGAAGGACTGTGAGACATGAAACAGGAGCGGGATTGCAGCTAGCAGTGCCCCACTACCATTGGCTTTGAAGCCCAAAGTGAACAAAACTCCTTTCAAAGTATAAAAGAGAGAAATGGCAGCTTCACTCCCATAAATATGTATATCTTAGTGGAAGAACAGATTGGTGGAACACAAGACACGTCCTTTGAAGGATTTTCAGGAGTATATGTTAGGCAATGAGGAAGAACAATGTATGAGTTGCCCTTAGAAGCTGCCCTGAAAAGGAAGGGAAGGTGAGAAGAGACCAATTCCAGTGGGTCATAATGGTATGGCTGTGGAGAGCCCTTCAGAATACTCCTATGGGTATGTGAGGCTCTCATGCAGAGATGGGATTTCCAGGGAAAGAAGCCTGACAAATCTTGCTCTTGGGAGCAGGTGGAGCATTGCAATAGCAGGAGACTGTCACTGATAACGTCTGGGATCAATTATTACAGGAAGAAAAGGACAAGTTAACCAAAAGAGCATCAACAAACAGATCCCTGAACCATGTGGGTTCTACCAGAGGAGCTGAGCACTTTGCGGGCCATTTCCTGAGCCTCTCTGGCTGAAGACACCCGTCTCCCCTCAGTGCCCAGAGCTCTGATTCACAACCAAGAAAGCTTCATTAGCCAGAGTTTTCTTGTATTTACCCTCCAGCAACTGGAGAGTGCAGTGACATGGGAGGAAGCATTATCAAGATACTGATCTCATTTCCCAACTGGCCGACAAACAATGCAGTGCCTGAGATCCCTTCCTCAATTGGGTTGCAGTAAGTAAGGTTATAAACCACTCTGGACTCTATCAGCCCTTGTCAGCATTTTAAACTCAACCAACAGCTGAGGAGACTGTGTGATGGATCCCAAGGAGGTACAGAATCACCCCATGGGCCATTGGCAGCACACGGCTTGAGACCTGAAAGGTCTTTCCAGGTTAATGGTATCAACCAAAGAGCTCAAAAGCCCAACCTGAGGCTTCATGGAGGGGACCTGGAATTTGACAGGTCGTTTACACGTTTATGTGAAAACTGGTATCTGCACTGAACAAATACTTGAGCTTCTGCTGCAGAAACAAGAGATGAAATTCTCACTCCACCGAAAGTTAAGGGAAGTGCCTGGGAGAAATTCATGGAGATCAGACATTCCCTGGCAACATCAGGTTTCCATTTAGCAATAAGGAAGATGCTTTGTGACCTTCACCAGGCAGATAACGGACAAAACCCCATTATCAAAATCCACTGATTATTTCATTCCATTCCTATCACACCTCCCAGACCAAAGCAGCAAACCTCAAGCAAACAGCAATGACGCTGCAGGAGGGTCCCTGTGCCACCCTTCCCCGCCTGCCTGCTCTGCGCAGCAGTGTTTAGATTCAGCTGTTATGAAACTGACTGCGAAATGCATCAAATGCATTAGAAGTAGAATTCACGCCTAAACACCGGGGAGATACGTTCTGAATTACAAATACCAAATTAGCCTGAAAGCGAAGCAAAAGCTCCTGCATTTCCAATCACTGCAGAAAACATACTGAACTCTGCAGAGTTCAGAAGGAGGTCAGAAGGATCAGAAGAGATCAGAAGGATCCAGCATCAGAGGTCGATGACAAATGCCAGGGGAGAAATCAGTTCAAGGGGGCTTGACTCATGTTACAACCACGACCCCAGGTTCAGCTTTACTGAGCCAAAACACTGCGGAACATGGTTTTAATCTGAACTATTAATTAGCAACCAGATGCATAAATTCTGTCTGCAAATGGCTTATCCTCCAGCCTGCCTGTTGGTCCCATTGGGCACATGGATGTGCTCCCACCCTCCCTGCAGTGGGGGCTCTGATTGTCCTCACCAGCTCTTTTCTCTCCCTTATTTCTGGTGGTCCCTCTGGCCAGGAGCTGACACAGGCAGGTCTAACACAGGCAGAGCAGTGTTGGACACCCAATAGCCTGTGCTTGGGGGCAGAGGCTACCCCTGGGAGGCAATGGGATGAGGGGTTAGGAAGAGGACAGTACCTGGTCCATGAACAAAGATGGGGAGAGCTGCAGGTCACCCCAAGGAGAAGAGCTCAGAGGTAAGCCCAAAGGGAGGAGATGCAGCTTGGCACATCCCAAGTCCCCAAAAACCCCTGCCCGCAGCTAAGCCTCATCCTAGACACTACAGCTGGAGAAGGGTTATCATACAGCCATGGTGGGGCAGGAGCTGCCTGCTCTGGGGCTGCGACATCCATCTCCCATCCCACCGCTGGGACACATCACACCAATGGGACCAGGCTCAGCACCCCCAGGCTTGGCAGACAGAAGCATCAGACCCAGCACGGGGCACAGCAGCATCACCGAAACTGTGTCAATATTCACTCCTCAGCCCAGAGCTGCTCCTGCCCCTTCCTGCCACCCGCTCCCTCTCTCAGGGTCTCGTGCTGGAGATGGCTGCAAGTGAGGGGTAATGAAATACAGAGCTCCTGTTTGGTGCCCTCCCTCTCCCAGCATGCCCTGAAAACCTCAGCTCCCAGCACTGAGCATCAAACGAGATGATCAAACGCTTCAGCAGCTGGGGTTTAAGTCCCCATTGCTCCAGCTCCTGCGCACGCTTAGGAGCTTGTTTTCCTTCCCCCCATCTCTGCAGTAGAAGCAACGGGAGTTTGTGGCACAGGAGGAGCAGGCTGGGGCCTGAGCAGCAGTGTGAGGGGCTCGGAGATCAATCCTGTATGAAGCATTCATCTCAGTTTAACACCTTCCCCAGAGCTGGATGGGTGAGCAGCATGGGCAGGCTGGCCCCATGCAGTGGATGGATAGAGATGCTCATGGCCTCTGGCTCTCAACTCATTGTCCTGAGGAGGGTATCTGCTTGTGGGGGAGAGAAGAAAAAACAAGGGCTCCCCAAGAGCCCTGCTGGCGTGTGGCTTCCCAAGAAGTGAAGCTACAGGAGACATGCACAAGGCAAGGGAAATGATCAGACAGCTTGGAGGGTCTTGCAATGAGCACTGCAGCAACCTCCTGGAAACAAACTTTGATGCTCAGACCACTGTTCTGGTCCTGAAACAGATGCAGCGGCACCTCACTCCAGTTAGATCTGCAAACCCCTGCTTTTGGCATTGAAAGAGGATAATGTTCAGACATGGCAGGGGGGAAACCCCCTGAGGGGAGGGAGGCACATGGGGAGCAAATGGGAACCTCACCAGCTTGAGGTCCACTTACTTTGTTCTCAGAGACAGGATTTTCCAAGGACTCCTCCACTTCTAAGGGAGAGCCTGAGAGACAAAGGACCCCAAAATGAAGAGTTCACAGGGTAACAGCCCTGGGAAGGCAGCACCACTTTGTGTCATCGCTCTCAAGAGCTTGGCCTGGTGGGACGGTGCCCGGTGGGTATCGCAGTAATTAGGAGCATCACATTATCTTCCGCAGCACACAACAAAAAACGCTAATGGTGGGGATAATGTCAAGCAGAATTACACTGGATTTTAAACAGCGCTGATAGCACATGTTAAGCAGACATGTAATTAGCACTGTGGTGCCTTGATAATATTAATAACATAGCTAATTATACCGGTATAAATAGCAAGATTAATTGTCACAAAACATCAGCATCAGGTTCTGAAAAACATCCCAAAACCTGCCTCGCACTCGGGCACCGGGGCTGTCACAGAGAGCAGCAGAACATCTTGGGGGTCTGACCTACCCCTCAATGAAGCTTCTTCCTGCTCAGGATGGCAGCAGCTCCCCCCCTGAACCTCTCCTCTGCAGCTGTCTCCTGCCTCCTGGCTGCTGCGTTAGGTGACATGGCTGCAGGGAGTGCAGCCCCCACCACCAAGGTGGACTGGATGGGGACCAGCCCCGTGTGATGCCTCTTCTCTTCGGCTCTCCTCCGCACTTCTCTTTGCAGAAGAGCAGATTTGTATGGAAAGGCTCAGATGAGCTGGAGAGAAGGGGCACTGGTGTAAAGCCCATGGAGCTGCTGTCTAAAAAACACCCTCACACATTCCCTTTGTGTGGGACTTGCCTGCACTGAACAAACTTTCCCACCTCTCTGGCAGCAGCACGTGAAAGCCTCGGGTTTCTTGGAAGCAGAGGGCGCCAGCCAGCAGCCCAGGACGGGGCTTATCTCGGCTGATTTGTTGCTATGAAAGGCACAGTGAGACTGTGAAAACCAGAGCTGGAGATGCTGAGATAGAGGCATAGCAGTCAGTACAAACTGAGCCCCGGGGCAAATGAACTGACTTCAGCAGAGCTACACTGCAAGAAGACTTTAACCCGTTGTGCAGATGTGAGCACCAGAGTGCCATCCCTTCTCTCTTTTTCCTTTGCTGTTGTCTTGCTGCTGTAAAAGCAAACAAAATGCCTAACCCCACCAAAAAGTCACCAAAAGCATCACTAAGCAACAGGACAGACGGCGCTTTTGGGGTTCCTTCTGCAGCCAGGTTCTTAGCACTGACTGGGACTCCCTTTTTCCCATGCAGCCTTTGGGCTGCCACAGTGGACAGCATTGGAGATGCTCAGGGGACGCTGCATTACGAAGCTGGTGCACCCCTGGGCAACCCCGCAAGTGCCACCCCAGGCTGCAGAACACCTCCCCTTCCCCTTATCCACAGGTCTCAGCACCGGGCCCACACAAGCTCTGATGTCTGATGTCAACAGGCACCAGGGAAAAAATCTGGGCAGGTTTTCCTTCCTGCAGAAACCAGCCCTAGCCCTGCCAAGCCGCCCCCCCCGGCTTGTGCTGCCCAAGGGATGGGGACATGGATGCCTCAGAGCACCTGAAACCAGCGCGTTGATCAGGCTGCATATGGAGACCATTCACTCAGCTTTGTCTTCAGCCAGCCCCATGGGTTTCCCCAAGAATCTCAGGCTGCCCAGAGAAGCTGTGGCTGCCCCATCCCTGGCAGTGTTCAAGGCCAGGTTGGACACAGGGGCTTGGAG
>JBCJKH010070220.1:0-10887 GCA_039877255.1 Loriculus beryllinus
TCTGAAGTTTAAGAGGGCAGGTCTACCTGCATGACAGGGATTCTCACAGGTGTGCTGTCCACACAGCAGTGTTCGTCCACACAGCAGGTGACATGACCATTCCTTGGCACTGCACCTTCGTGGCACTGGTTTAGCTTTCCTACAGTGACAGGTTGTTGTGACCATCTTTGGACAAGGTGGACAGGGTCCTAAGTACAAGAAAAAGAACACCTCACTAATACCTATTTAAATGAATGTAGCCTCGAACACATCTGGTTTACTCGTGAGAATTTTAAATATAGTTAGCAGATTTTACACCAAACTATGTAATAGCTGCATAAATGCAGGTCCTACAACTAAGAGACTCAAAGGATTTACCTGGATGACAAAGCAGCAAACATTTATGACCACAAGGAGGTTTGAATTCCCTCTCGCATATATGACCACAGGAGTGAGGTACCAGCCATGGGTCCAGTGTTGGATTCTCCACTTTTCCACAGTAACAGTAGTACCTACTGGGAGTTTCAGACCGTTTGTATTCAAACCTGCATTTTGGACTACAACAAATGGAAAAGGAGTGAATAGAAAAGCAATTTTATTAAGTTTTTTTTAAAAGAAATGCAGTTTTTATCTTTTCAGTTTCCCAAGACTGTCACCAGGCAACAAATGTACAACAAATGTTACAACAAATGTAACAAAATGTAACCAATAACAACATAACTAAATTTATAATATACAATAGAGGTCTTGCTATAGGTCAGATTTTACAGTACATTCATTAGAATGTCTCAGGAATTGTCCTATCACTGCAATCCTCCTTCTCAGTGTAGGAAGCATACAGGACAATTTTTATGTCAAGTAATACCAAAGGAATGTATGCAACAAAGAGTTAACATACTTAAACAGAACCAATCAAAAGAGATAAAAAACAGGGGTTTACCAGTGACAATTTATAAGCTATATAAAACAAGAGTTAGTGATGCTAATATTTAAAATTGTATCTGAAAGATTTCAGATTGTATCAGGTCAGCATCTTAGCAATTATAAGATGCACATCTTTATATGCTATCCTTGAAGGTGTCACATAGTAAAAAATACATTATTTCGAAGCGCAGACAGACTCCAACTTGTTAGTGCCACAGGTTTTAAAGGATCTCTGGTGCAAGCCATGGATAAGGAATGTAATACAAGGAAGAAGAAACAAAGCACCTCCCATTTCTGGCTACAATAGAAGACAACAGACAAGGAGCTCCTCATCAGAGAAGAATAGAAGCTTTGAAAGAGCTATGTACTCATTTTTATCAAATAGAATGTCAATTTGCCCCTATATAATACATTACAGGCCATACAGCACTCATTTATAGTGACTGAGCAGTTTTATCATGTGCTTAAAAGTTAAATAAAATACCATTTCCTTGAAACTGTTTTCATTATAAACATTTTGCTTAAACACAAAGCTAGTAGTAGAACTGTAGTAAAATAGGCTTTATCAACCTGGACACTGCCAGCCAAAAGGCTTATATCTTATTTCCTGTTCTCGGAGATCCCTCGTGAACAGAGCTTTTGAATCCACCAGGCCCTTGCAGCCTAATCTGACAGAGGACTCTGTCTCACAGATATTACTATAAGTTTCCACATGAAAGTAAGTGGGCAAATAAAGCATAGAACAAACATGCACAAAGAAACTTTGAATGAACTTTCAGACACAAAACTACTGAGAAAGCAAACTTCATTATTCATACAGCAACAATACTACCTTCTTCTTTATACAATTTCACACAAAACTGCAAGACTGACTTTAGTGCCCAAGTTATACAGAGACTAAAAAAGTAATAAATCTCTAAATCTTGCTGTTTTAGACCCATTGGGTTTTTTTGGTTTTGCTTATTTATTTATTTCACAGTGCCAACTTTAAAAGCAACAGACAAATATGGAAAGCAATTCAGAAACAAAATAAGTTTCCTTCTCAGAAACAACTTTGACGTAGCAGGTTTTAAATATGTCTTGCAATACTACTAAATCATCTTAATGAAAATTTAAAAACAATTCAAAAAAAGCACAGTCAGTCTAAGTGAAGTATCTTTTCAAATGTACCATGAAAAGCTCACCATGGCCAGGGATAATCCTTCTTCCCAAAATCATCATCTGTCACAGAAGACACAAGAAAAAGGCTATCCTTGGCCCACTTCTGGATACACACCAGGTGAAATATACAAAAGCAGCCACAACAGCTCCAGACCTAAAGAGCAGATATAAGTGTCAACTGCTTTATATTGTATTTATTTTTGTTTCTGTTGATGAACATCTGCAATATCTAAAGAAATACAAGATTGCTATTTTTCCATTTAAAAAATGGGTTTCCAAAGACAGATTATACCTAGTGTTACATTAATACAGGCAGTTTTACTGTTCCTGATTCATACCTATAACCTGTTTTGTTGTTCCTCTGGAAAATTTTTGCCACAGCATACAGAGCCCAAAATACTCACAATCATAGAAATATTGATTTAAAACACACTGTTGGTGATCATGTAGCACAACCTCATGCTCAAAGTAAGGCTGTTGCCAACTTAACACAGCTCACTCACAGCTTTGCCTAGCAAAGCTGGAAAATCCTGAAGGATGGGGATTCCACAACCAGCCATCATGGGCAACTTATTCCAAGTGTCACACTCCCTTCCTAACACCCAGTCTACACCTCCCAAACCCCAGTTTGTGCCATTGTCCCTTATCACACTCCAGTCACCATTAAGATGACTTTGGCTTTAGCCACCTTCACAACTCCAACTGAACAGAGGCTGCAACTGTATCATAGAACAGTTAGGGTTGGAAAGGACATTAAGATCATCCAGTACCAACCCCCTGCCGTCGGCAAGGACACCTCACACTAAACCGTGTCATCCAAGACTCCGTCCAACCTGGCCTTGAATACCGCCAGGGATGGAGCAATCACAACTTCCTTGGACAACATCCCTTTGCCTCCTCTCTGCCAGACTAAACAAGCTCAGCTCTCCCCATCCCATACACTACGTCTCTAAATATCTTGGCAGCAGAAGTACTAATAAGATTTTATCCCTCCTTCAAATTTCAGGATTTACATACAATGCTGGTAAGAATAAGTTCTGACTGGAAGTGTGCTTTCAGCCTACTGTCTTTTGTTCAAAGAGCAAGAGAGGTATAAAATGGAACAGAATTAAAAGCAAATCTGCTCAAGAGAGCTGATTTTGCCAGTATCCTGCACCCATCACTAAGCATTTATGCTGTTGTTCCCAGTGTACCTCTCTGTCAGTTCTGGAGTGAAATCACTGTACTTCCCTAAGAGCCTGCTGCTGAAAAACTATTTAAATAACAAAAATGCAGTTTTATGACTCGGAAACTTTACACATATTGATATTTGGTAAGAGAAAAGCAGCAGAAAAAGATCAGTTCTCATTTCTTTATTTTTTAATAACTTGTAATATTGCTATGTATATTTCACAGTATAAATTATACTGTGAAAACATGGAGAATTTCCCCATAACTTAGAGAGGACAAAGGTGATGATGTAAGTTTGTAAAAGTACCATAAGTAACTCCCCAAAACTAAAGCTAAACAGGAGACATTAAGAAAATAAATACACTTGACTGAAATGTTATAGATTCAAGATAACTAACAAACTACTTAATTATAAAATCAGCTCACTTCTGCTGAGATAAGATTAACTCTCAAGAGACAAAGAACTTAAAAATAAAGTTAAACATATACATTAAGGTCTGAAGAAATATGGATCAAGTATGCTAAAATTCACACAAAACACTGTATTTCTTTCTAAAAAAAAAAAGTTAATTACTACATTTTCATTGGATACTTACAGTCCATGTACATCTAGCATAATAAGTTCAAGATTTTCTGCACTTTTTTTTTCTTTTAATGTCAAACATACAGCTGCAAACATAACTGATTCAAGTAACCAACAGGAACAGGGTTAGGACTTTGAACATCAAAGAGACATTGATTCATAATAATGAAAGTGAAAAAGGTTTGTCCTGAAATCTCTCCCACAAAAAACATAGCTATATTAAGTAAGTCAACCTTCTCAGATACACCACCTTTCTCTTTCACCCGATTAGTATTTGGAGCAGCAAAGTTTATCTTGGGTCCCCTGCTATAAATCCAGCAATAATATTTCCTAGCTTCCTACTTCTTGCCTTGGTATTTGCTACAATGTAGCTTACTGAATATACCATTGCAAGCACTGGCTTTAAAGTACTTCACTTTGTCATTTGCTACTCTCTGTAATTTAGAAATAACTATTTTACATTAGGATAGCAAACATATGTCAAAAATTCCACATTCTGGTTACATGCTATATATATTTAAGCACTTATTCCTTCACACATTTGAAAAATCTAAAGATGCCAAATGTTGCATTCAGTATTCTACAAACTTAAAAACATCAATACCATAAATCACCTTAGTAATATAATTACAAGTATTCAGTTATATCTGCTTTATTCTAAAAGACTACTGAAAAATACTTACAGCTTGGTTCCTTTTAACTGAAGCAATGCAGATCAGACATGTCATAGCCCCTGACTGAAAAGCTTCATTCATGTACTGTCTTGTACGTTCCAGTTCACTTGCATCTCCATCTTTAATGTATAAAGATTTTTAAAGCAATCAGTAATGTTTGATCTGCTATTCTGTACATGTTGAGACTGCTGTAAAAATGTATTTTTCCTCTGAACAGAAGCCAGTCATACATTATTACAAAACTACATTATTAGAAGTACTTAAGACAGTTTCAAAACTATACCATTGATTCTGCATAAGAAGGCAAGAAGTACTGCCAGCATGCATCGCTGGAAACAAGTATTTTTAATACAAGACATAAGAATAAAGTGCTTTCCCTCCAATTATGGAAAAATATTAATACACAGCCAATAATACAGTATTGTTTAAGCTTTCATACTGAAAGAAAAGTCAATAAATGAAAAAAAAAAATTACCAGTTTGACTGGTGTAAATGGTAAATGTTTTGGCCAAAATCTTTACTTGTTTCACTTCAGCATCTTCATCATCCTCTTCAGATGAGGAGCTAAACTGGTCTTCAACTAGCTTTTTTGCTGCAGCCTGATTAGCCTTCTTAATTTCATCAAATTTCTTCTGTGAAGATAATTCTATTAAGAGAACAGATTAATACCATAACAGTTACTCATAACACCATATTCAGGTCTACATACTTTCAACTGTCCTTTTCTTTAAAGAGTTTGATGATTTTATGCTTTTAAGGACACTATGTTGCTACGTTTTCAATACCACACAAGAAGAGATAAGTTGTATTTCCTTCTTTAATGTGCACTAACCATAAAATTCGCAGGAGGAATTATTATCTGTCAATTACTGCTGACAAATGCAACCACACAGACTAGAATATATGCATCTATAATGCTGCTTTATGAAAGGGATACTTTAAAAAACCCACAACACACATCTCACACAGACACAACTTTCATAGTATGAGGAAGAAAAAAAACCTGATAAAAACAAACAAAACCCCATGAACAAACACACAAAAAGGCCCCAGGTAATTCTTGACAAGTGTAATTGTTATAATTTGCCTACAGGTGCCTCTCCTAGCATCTGGGATTTTTTAAATTATTACTTTTATTGATCTCCCTCCACCCAACAATTCTAATGTACTTCACAGACGGAAACACTGAATAAGACAGGGTATTAACAGCTTTTGTTGAAGGTATTGCACGTGAAATAAAGATTCTCACATGAAAAAAAATACCTGTAATTTAACAGAGCTCATAATAAAACAAAGTGCCTCTAAGATAACATATCACAGAGATATAAAAGTCTTCAGCACATCACAGGACTCCTAGTTTTCCATACTAAACTACTGCACCCACTATATCTACTGGGGTTCCATCAAGTCCACTTTCAGGGCTTTCCTTAAGAACCTGGGATGCCACTTAAAAAAGCTCACTATTTGGCACTTCTCCACGTGGAAAGTATTAACTTGCACCCGCAGCACGCCCATGCACAGGGCAGCCCGCACCGTGTCACTCTGACCAGAGTACCTCACGCTTGTCCCTAGTGGAGAGCGCTCTCCCGAGCGTTTACAACCGCAGTGAAAAACAGCTGGTCCATTACTTCAGACTTCTTCTGCAGCTCGGAGGGCTCTAACGCTGCACCCGAGGAGGACACAGCCCCGCGTCCCCGCCGCTTCCCGGGCCCCGCATTTCCCGCGGTGGTGCCCACAGGCAGTGCCGGCACATGGCGAACACCATGGCCCGCTGCCGCCGAGCGGCAGGGAGACGCGCCGGGCCCGCCGGCCACACGAGCGTCCCCCACCCGCCTTCCCTCCACACGACGCCGGGGAGAGCCCCGACTTGGGCATTCGCGGGGGCTCCCCGAGGCCCGGCGGCACTACGGGCCACAGCCGGCTCCCCAGCCCGGGGCCCCGCAGCCTCCGGACGGTCACGGGTAAGGGGGAGAACACGACACTCACCGCTGGCCGCCTCACCGCCACTCACCGCGGCCGTAGCGCAGGCACCGCCGCGGGCCCTGGCAGCCGGGGGCCGGGCAGCTGCCCCTGCATGGGCAGCGAGCCCTTCCCCGGGCCTGGCACGGCCGCGGCCCCGGCCGCCCCGGCGCCAGGGCGCCTCCATCTCTCCGCCGCCAGTGAGCGCGGAACGGCGGAGTGAGGCCGAACCCTGCTCACGCCCGCGCCTCAAGGCGAGCGGTGCACGCCAACCCCTCCGTCAAGGTGGGGCAACGGAGGCGGCACAACCCCCAGCAGATCCGCGCCACCGCGACTACAGCTCCCAGCGTGCACCGCGCGGGCGGGGCGAGGGGACTCCAACACCCAGTGTGCAGCGGGGCGCCGAGCGACCCCAGTCCTTACTGGGCCGGAGCAAGAAGTCACCTGAGGGGATGGCCCTACGGGAGTGCCCGGAGTGGGCGTGATGGCGGTTGGGGTGCGCGCCTCTGTTACCTGGTGTGTGCGTTTCGTTTCGCCTGCTTTTGTGGCCACGGAAGTTATGGGTTCAGATGTCTGCCACTGAATTGTTAGGTTGGAAAAGACCTTTAGGATCATCGAGTCCAACCAATAACCCAGCGTTGCCATGTCCACCACTGAGCCATGTCCCTGAGCACATCTATATAATCTTTTAAACATCTCCAGGGATGGTGACACCGCCACCTCCGTGGGCAGCATGTTCCATTGCCTGACAACCCTTACAGTGAAGAATTTATCCCAATACCCTGTGTAAGCTTCCCCTGGCCCATTTCACAGAATCATAGAATAGTGAGGGTTGGAAAGAACCTTAAGTTCATCTAGCTCCAACCCCCCCACACACACACTAAACCATGTCACCCAAGGCTCTGTCCAACCTGGCCTTGAACACCGGCAGGGATGGAGCATTTCCTCTTGTCCTGTTCCCTGTTGTTTGGGAGAAGGCTGGCACACAGCTCACTACAACCTCCTTTCAGGTAGTTGTAGGGAGCAAAACACTGTCCCCCGAGCCTCCTTGTATCCAGAGTAAACCTCTGGCAGCTATGTCTGCAGGATGCAGCTCTTGCACGTGTTTTCCTCATAGCCCTTCTTCTGAGCGTGTGGGTTAAAATTCAGCCACAAGGTGTGAAACCTCACTGAAGCGTATCCAGGTTTTACTACACAGAAACACATATTGAGGTACCTGCGTGCCTCCTGAAGAGATCTGACAAGTAGAAGCCAGTTGAAATATTTTAAATTTTATAAAACACAAATATAAATATTTATAGCACTTACATAGCACTTACGGCACTTCTGTTCTGCCTCATGCCAGGAGGAACTGCATTTAGCAGGGTTTGGGGGAGGGGAGAGAGTTGGTGATGTGCAGGGTTTTTTTTCAGCAAATACGCGGTTATACAAGTGAAATAATAAAAGATTTAAATCATAAAAAGAGTCTGAAAATAGTAAGTAAACTACCGGAGCTCAATTCTGGTTTTCTGTTTTATTTTGTAGTGTTTAGACTTGTTTTTATTCCCAAGAAAGGGGCAGCTAGTGACTGCAACTCATGTTAGACTGAAGTATCAATAAAAGAAAAAAATATGAACAGTAGATCTCTGCCTTTATTAGTTAAAACTTATCACACATTTCTCTAATACAAAGTCTCAAACTTCAACAAAGGAGAAAAGTGTTTTCTACGTGCCTAGTGAAACAGGACACAGCCCTACAGGATGCTGCTGCCATAGAGATTGCAAATTATATTCAAGACCTGAATTAGAAGAATGCTTATTGCAAACTCCAACATCCAGGATACAGTTAAATGCCAGCATAACAATTGTTCTTGTGTGCAAATTTAGAGTCTTTAGTGAAACAGTGGCAAAGAATTCATTATATAAAAGATCCAATTTATAATATCTCCACCTTATTAAGGAGAAGAATGAAAGTATAGAGATATTATCAAATATAGTGTATTTATATATAATAGTAACATTTACATACATATTTATGAAGAGTGGAAATACAATTACCCAGGATAATCAAATTGCCCTAAACACAGAATTATCTCTTGAAATCCCTTTCTTCACTCTCTGTCATCAAACCTCTCCAACATTAAGTGGCTATGATCAAAGTCTACTGAAAATGACCAGCTGAGACCACAGCTAATAAAGCCAATTTTTGCCAATGGAAAAATAAATAAATTAGTGAAAAAAAATCCAAGGAGATAATGCTTTTAAAGCAATTGAAAATCTATCTGACAAATGAAACAATATATTTTACTATGTTAGTAGTAGTTATGAAGAAAGAAATACCCTATCAATCAATGAAAAAAATAACCTATTTAGTCATGTTCTTTCCCCAACAGCAGCTACAGAAGATGCCGTAGGGAGAGTTTGGCCTCTTTCTGTCGTGTCTGTTCCTTGCACTCTGCCAGTGTCCACAACTGCTACACTAGGGACATAAAAATTTTTAAGCACAGATCTTAAAAACTTGATAGTCTGTGTTCAGCACCCATATGATTACATGGAGCAGAACAGTCTTCAAGACTATGGATTTGTTATTATTGTGGAAAGAACAGCTAGATTTTGAGCCATCCATATTTTTCAGAACGATGCTTGCAAGGAGTTGTATTTTCTCCATTCTCTATTCCAGCCTTTGTATGTATTATTCCAAAAAGGGTTAATTTAAAACTGCCCAGTAACATTGCAAGAAATCAGCCGAGGTGGACCCATTGAAAAAATAATATTTTCCAAATCTTACAGCCTTCAGTTCTCATATATTCCATACTTAATTCATCTTATGTTAATCAATACATATTAAAATGTATTTGTTTATACACAAATTTAATATCATGGTTCATGCCTATATTGACTTCAAACAATATAATTGTAAGCAAACTATTCCTTCTTTCCATAAGTAGACATAAAGAAATTATTTTAAAATAGTCAGCAAAACTTTTAATATTGACAGGATATTGCTGTACATAGATTGGATGCATTTGCTATGGAGCAGTTACATAAAGAGTACATAGCGCATTAGCAAATAATATCACCTGTTTCTGCAAGACCAAAGTGCTACCTTACATTCTCGTTCTCTATTCTTTTTTTCTCAAAACCTGCCAATTATGTGCTGTTTGTAGGAAAGTAGTGACATTACCTCAAAAAATATTGTTTTCTAATTAACAGTCAGATCCTATAAAGATTAGAAATGAATGTATTCAGCCCCATGCAGGACTTGACCCTAAGTCTTATTGGCAACTTTCAGTGGTTTATTCTGCTTTTGACAATCCAGGCTTCTCTGTGGATGTATCTGCTTCTTGCAGATCCAAGTCTGCAAATTCTTGCTCTATAACTGGCTTCAATATTTTCTCGATTTGTGTAAGTCTCTTTTTCAGTTTCTGTTGTGCAGCATCATACTCAGCCAACAACCTGGCAAACTTTGTTTGTAACCTGTCCATTGCTCCTTCCATGTAGGTGACTTTCTCTTCCAGATCTTTAGGATCACTTCCTAAGTTTGCAACTTCAATGTCCAGCAACCCATCTTTCATTAGGATTTGCTTTCCTTTTTCTTCCAGCATAGCCTTTGCATCTGGATACTCTGTTAAAGCTTCCATGAGATCGTCTTTAGACAGACAAAACAAGTCAGAGTATCCGATACTTTTAATATTGGCTGTTCTTCGGTTGCCAGCTTTACTACCTTTGATATTAAGAATGCTGATTTCTCCAAAATAGCTGCCATCACTTAGGACCACAAATTGGGTAATTCCGTCATCAGCAACTACTGCCAGCTTGCCTTCCTTGATAATGTACATCTCTCGTCCAATATCTCCTTTTCTGCAAATATAATCTCCTGGACTGTATACCTGTGGCTGGAGTTTCAAAACCAGTTCAACCAACAGACCAGCTTCACAGTCTGCAAAAATCCGAACTTTTTTTAGTGTTTCCAGGTGAACATTGATCGCAATCTCTGCTCTTAATTTATCTGGCAGATACTTCAAGACTTCCCTTTCATCCACAGCCTTCTTGTTTGTCCACAGGTAGTCAAACCACTTTATAACTCTTTTTTCCATGTCTTTACTCACATTCCGAAAGTGCATATACTGCTTGATAGCATCAATCCTTGCTTGAAACTCTGCCCTGGCAGCATTCAATTTCAGTTTTCTAAAAACACACAAAAGTTTACAAAAAGTGTATATGAAAATGTAAATTTAAAAAATGTACAACCAAATTTTCTTGCACTGCTACATAAATCAAGATTTTTTCACTGCACTAAAATCTATTTTTTTCATGTTATTACTCACAGCGATATTCAGCCTAGGATTTGCACGTTAAACTAGGTTCTGAAACCACCAAAAGCAGCTATCATAAATTGTGTTTTCCTGCTTAGAGGCTTGTTTCACTGGGGACAAAATCACAACATTGATTTTGTGAA
>JBCJKH010070225.1:0-10139 GCA_039877255.1 Loriculus beryllinus
AGGGGCAGAGTGCCTCTTCCCCCCTGCGACTGGTATTTAACTGCCTGTTAATTACAGCACTGGGCCCAGAGGGAAAAATGTTCTTTTAACAAGCAAGCTCCTAGAGCAGCTATGTTTTTAAATGGTATTATTTCCTGACTTTCCCCCTGCTCTGCTCAGGGCTACTCCTTGAGAAGAGGCAGCAGAGGAGAATATGTGCCTGCATTGTATGTCGTAGTCTGGCATTTTAACTCCAGCAACCCCTGAAGAAGTCTATTTCAGTAAGGCAGCCTTTAAGAAGCAGCAATGAAGGAAGGATGGGACAAGCAGTGCAAATAGCCGGGGGGGCTGCATGCTATTTAAGCAACTTCTGTGTTGTGCATGTGCCAGCACCCCTGGTTGCAATGTTGTAACTGTGTTCTCTATCACAAGAGGCTGCTGTGAATGGCAGCACTTTTTGGCCTCCTCTGGAGGTTGTGCCACTGTAAAGGGAAGAGGAAGATGTGCTGGAGAAGGAGAGTAAGCACAGATTAAAGTACAAACTTTGGTAATCCGACAGGCAGGGCAACCGTCTGGGGAAGTGTAATCCTGATCTTTGGTCCCCTTCCAAAGAGAAAACTACAGAAATGGGAGGAATGTCTCATTTATGTGCAGCTTAAATTACATTTTACTCTGACATGTTGGACTTTTTCACTTCCCTGTGGTAGTAAATTGTGCTTCTAATGGTAATAGATGTAATTGCTTTGCACTGAATTATATTAACTATTTCAGATGGTTTGTTCTATTTCATGCTTGGAACGACAGGGCTAAATTATTTTCCAGAGTATGTAGCTTAAAAATGGAAAAAATGGTGGTTACTTTCAACTTCAGGAAAAAAAAAAAATGTTTACAAGTGGCTAATTTTTAAAGTAATCACATTTCTTTTGTTCTTAGGCCTTTTAATGCTGGTTGCTGTTAGTTGTAAACTTCCTGACTTTTTCAAAGAAAGGAAGCTGTTCTTCAGAGTTCACCTCTGCTAAATTAGGTCATTCTCAGTCTTCACTGCAGCTCATGAACTCAAGACTTGTAGTGTTGCACCTGACAGAGAAATGAGTAGGTTAATGTTTAAGTACACAAAGAAAAGAGATTGTCTTCCTTTTTTTTTCCTCTGAGAGCTGGACTTTGTTGTTCATACACAGCCTTGTTTAATGATTCAGGTACAACTTTTTTATGCATCTGAAGTGGGAACTCTACTTGGTAGTGTCAGAAGTAGAGAAAAAGAGCTTAAGACTGCTTGCTCAGTATCTCCATCTGTAAATCTCCCATTGCATTAAATACTTAATGCCTACCCAGCACAGAGCCAGTATGAAAGCCCATCTGTTCGTCTTAGAAGCAGCAGCAAGCTCAGATTTGCAGAACAGTCTTTTCTTGTACTCAGTGGGTAGTTCCCAACCCAGCAGCAGACCCAAGTCCTTCCTGCAGACCCACACCAGTCTGACAGTTTGGAAGGGAGTACTACAAAATTGAAGGATTTTTCTTTAAGGATATTTATCTAACTAGCATGAAGTATTACCCTTTCAGGGCTTTTAAAGCATGCAAGACCTTCCCTGTTTCCTTGACAGAAATCAGGAGAACGGTTAAGTGACAATTAGAGACCCAGGAGAGAAGTAGGGTAAGGACAAATGTGAGACAAAACAGAGAGGGAGGGATGAAGAAAGACAAAGCAAAAGGAGGGTCAGGTATGGAAAAAAAGAAATAGGAAGGTGGGATCAGCAAGAGGGACTGGCATGAAGACAGTGAGAGAGGTAAAGGTAAGTGAAGGAAGGGATGGAGTGTCCTGGACTGGAAAAGTGGCAAACGCCTGTTGCTTTGACTGAGAAACAAGAGTGGTGTCCCCTTTCAAATATTAACACTGAGCATACTGATATGTGCATGGCTGGGGAGGGTGGGGGGCATGAGGTGATGGTCAGGAAGCAGAATGGAAAAAACAGTGAATATTGCTGTGTCAAACGAAGCTTGTAAGGTAAGACATTTCCTGGTGATGCAGATGAGTTGATAGAGTTATGTACTTGAATGTCTTGCCCAGAATATTTAAATCTTATCTACTTTCAGATCTGTCATTTTGTAATTTATGCCCTTATGCAACTCACTCTAGTGATTAGGTGTACTCACTTTAAGGAAAGAATGAGGCAGTTATAACTCAAAGCTTTGGCCAATATGAAAAACCTTGCAAAAAGGCAAAGCTTCAGGCTATAAATGAGATCAAAGTAAAATATAGCTGGAAAGAGGAGAAAATAATAGGGAGTTCCAACAGAAACTAGTAAGGAAAAGTAGGGAGTCAGAGCAGTCTGTAAATGTTGCAGAGCTACCAGAATATAACGCCTTATACACACAGGTCAGGTTAGCACTTGACAGATGAAGCAGATTTAAATAAGCGGCCACAACTGTATTTTTGCACAAGTATTGTATCTAAGCATACCCAAGGCCTCTTGTCTAATTGTCCTTTGCCAGTTCATTCTTACCTACTTCTTTCTGCAAGCACACATTTTATTCTTGAGAGCTATTTTAGCTGATCAATACAATATACTCTGAAATACAGAAAAAGTACTATTAGACATAGAAAGTTACAATAATGCTTTTAATGGAAGTACATTTTGCCCATGCCTGTTCAACCTTCCAGCATCTAAAACAGCATTTGGCCTCCAGATCTCAGATCCAAATTCAGCAGTCTAAAAATTGAGCAAAGCAGTCAGCTCACTGTATAATATGACCTATAAAGTACTGGGCTCTTCAGGAAAAAGATGAGCCCACTGTCTTTTGTACCTTCCTCCTGGTTTAACTCCCATATTGACTATAGGTCCCTGGCATTCTGAGAGTTAAAGGAGCATATTGTGCACCTATACAAGGTTACACATACTGGAACATCCACAGCTTCATGAATATCTCCTTTGCGGCTCTCAGAGAAACTTTCTTGCATCTGCTGTCCTGAAACTAAGATGAAGCATCTGTTAAACCATTACCCGGACCTGGCGCATGCACTATTTTAAAAAGAATGTTGTGGCACAAGCAGTGGTGTGCAAAAGTCGTCACATACTATGGTTCCCGTGGGACTCTAGCCATCTGCCTTCTAATTATCTTTACTATAGCCTGACTATTGCACAGAAAACAAATATTGCTGCTGGCAGCTTCATCCTGTCATATAATTACTGTGACTGGTACAGGCAGAATTCCAGGAAAGTTATGCCTTTTTCTCCGCATTATCGTTGCTACTTTTTGCATGTTCCCCATTTAAAGGATATACCTGCTCTTTCTGCCATCTTCTACCTTCTTGTAATCTTCTTGCATCTGCTTTACCTCAGCCTGTGCTAATCTCTCTCCCCGACAGTGAGAGTACACCACATTACCAAGGACGTTCTTCCTATGCCAGAACTTTGCTTCCATTAAGCTAATGTTGACATGGTAGTGGCGTATTTACCATCTTTGCTCATACTGAGCTAATGTTGATATGACAATGGAGTATTTAACATCTTTTATGCAACCATGCATAAAAGTCACCTTTTTGATATGGCAAATATATTAACTGCCTCAGCAAATGAGGATACTTTATCTCAGATGAGATCTTAAGGGGTTAATTCAGAGCAGTCTTTGCTAGCCAAATTTCTGAGAAATACAAGATCTGCACTCATCAGCATATTCCTTTTCTCCCCGCTGCTTTTGCTGGTGTGTGGATGACTTTCCTGTGTGTCCAGACAGTTGACAGTAGTCCACTGTGTTCATCTGTTTACACACAGACTTGAAAAGAAACAACTGGTGAGAGAGAGCATTGTCTCCCCCAGTTCACAGGCTGTTAAGGACCTATGTTACACCGGCGGTTAGTTATGCTGTTGTGCAGGCACACAAATTTGCCAACTTTTTATTAGCACAAATTCAGGTGTCTAAGTGCTATCACAGTAAGGTAGCAACCGAAAAGAAGTTGAGGATCTAAACTTCTCTGTGCCTCAGGGAAAAGAGAATATGGGCATCATTCCAAAATTTATGTATATTAAGAAAAGCTACCTGGTGTCATGATATTATTTGGTTCTAAAAGATATATGAAGATTATAAACACATTTATATGATTTATGCACACAACTACAGACTCTGCTTAATAATTTCTGCAGGTAGGGGAGTAATTTCTTATTCATGGTCCTTCAAAAGTACTAGATTGTATTTGTCACATCCCAAAGCTTCTACTGGTCCTGTCAGATAGTGAGTCCTTATTTATGGATGAATACTCACACCAAATTGATTAATTGTGTCCTCATGTCAGAGCTCTGGAAAGTTCATTTTGTCCTACAGAGTGGCCATCAGGAAAGCCTGGGCATGTTACTGGGTCTATGGCATCACACAGTGAAGAGTCTGAGATGCTTCTCTCTTCTATGCTGGCCACATTCAACCACATTGAAAACCTGATTAGAGAGCACATTTTTAATCCAGCTGTTTCTCTAGCAAAGACCTTTTCATTATCTTAATACTGGTAAATTAAAGTGTATCAAAAAATGTTCAGGATCAGAGTTATGTTTATCCCTAAGGTGAAATTATGAAAATTGTCTCTGATATGATTTTCCCCAGGCCAGACGATGGTCTGCTGAGTAGCCCCTAGACACGGCTAAAGAATTAGCATGGGCCAGGCATTGTTGCACACAGTTTAGCTACACTCATCTTGATTTACAATAGTACAGATGAAAGCTCTAGTGTTTCACATGCATTCAATTTACAGAAGCAACTTTCCATTCCAGAGATTCCAGTGTTTGTATACATATGGCAATAGTACCTTGTACTAGAGAAGGGCATCCGTATCTTCTGTGTGTGCCTTTTGAATGAGAAGTTATTTGATCCTTGACACCATTGCTGAAAACTAGAAAGAAGAGGTGAGTATCAAAATGCTGCAATATTACACAGTACACAGAACGGTATGGACCTATAGCTCTCATATTACAGTAACATAGGTATGTATTTTGAGTGCATTCAGCAGTGCAATGAAATAAGGTTAGAGCTCTTTTAGGGAGTACACCTTGCCAGTGTGCTACCAAAATACATCCACAAAAGTTGTTTCGTACCAAAGGACATTTCTCATAAACATTTATTTCTCATTAACGCAAATGTAATTATTTCTGATAGGAACTGTGATCCTCTCAGAAAGTAAGCAATTCTGCTGTCAAATACCATTGATCTGACTACTTCAGAGGTCTGTTTTTGTCAGCCAAAAAAAGGGCTATCTTGTGCATCAGGGAACAACTGTATAACTGAAGAAATAAGGGGTACCTTGTTACCAAAATCAGAGTTAGATATTTGCTAACTGTGGTACCCATAGCAATATGCAAAAATGTCCTGGTAGTTTACAGCAGTACACACATAAGCTGACCTGCCAGGCAAGACCCCATCCCAAACTATTCATAATTAATAGCCTACGTGGTACCATAAACCCTGCATTAAGCTGGTGGTTAGAAAGTCAGTCAACCAGGTGATCATCAACAGGGGGCTGCCCAGGGGAAGCTCCTCACTGCCCACAGCGGAGCAGGACTGGGAAGCCAGGCAGGAGCATGGGCTGGGGAAGATGGGAAGAGCAGGGGTAGGTGTAAGCTACCAGTCTGCAGGAGGCCCAAATATGTTATTCTTTCTGTCAGCTCTCGGATATACACTCCTCACACAGTGCTGGTGCTACAGTACTGGTCACTGGTACTCAAGGGAATTTATGTGAGAGCCCTGAACCAGGGCATACACAAGGGCCCAGGACTCTGTGCAGAAAGCTTTCCTGCTTCTTTTTTTTCCTCACTGTACATCCTTGCAACCACTTTCAATTTTGAACTGGGTATTTTTGCTACTTGCAAGTTATGTTTTATTTCATGGTCAAGGTTGTTTAACTCCAGTACAGCTCAGAGGTGTCATATCTTCCTAGGCCTTTTTCTGCAAAATTGAAAACTTGCTCCCTATAGGGTATTTTCCCAGGTGTAAATGCTCTATCACATCAGATGTCAATCCTCAGCATTTTCTCAGCAGACCAAGCATCTTAACTCCTTTAAACCTCACATTTTTAAAGCTTACTCACCACCTCCAGACTGTGGAAGAGGACATGATGAACTTATAGTAGTGTTATCAACTGCATGCATTGACACCAGATCCATGTTTGGGTTTTTATGTTGGTTTTTTCTTTTTGTTTGTTTGTTTGATGATTTTTTTAGTGTTGCTTTTTTTTTAATTCTCATTTACATCTCAGGGGCAGCCATTATTTTGTTTTGCCAGAGCATTAACCTGAAATGTCTGTTGAGAATCAGTGATGATTTCTTTGTATCTTCTTTTTCTACTACTGAGCTACAGATTTTCAAGATTCTTTTAATCATGTATATATTTTCTGCACAATTTATTTCCAAAGACATCATTTTATATTTGGCTGTATTGAAATATTTTTCTTGAATCTTTCAGTCTAACACAGTATTTATTACTGATTTTGGTTCAATTCAGATATGAAGGTGTCAGTGAAAAATGAGTTCTTTTGTTCTGAATGTATATATACATACATACATACATACAAATACACACACACACACACACATCGTCTTCCCTGTTCCTTCAGCTACTTGGTAAGCTCTGCTTAATTGTTTACAAAGTGTTGATTCTTATTACATTCATTTAAATATGATAGGTTTTGTTCTTGTTATTAGTTGTTATTGAATACTGCATGTGATAATTCTCATGTGCCTTTTTCACCTTGTTTCAACGTAAAAGAAAGCTTTAACATCTCTTGTTTGCTTAGTCTGAGAGCTTTCTAAAACATACATTTTATAGCTACAGAATGCTTCAAACTCATTCAGACATTAAAAATAACAGCTCAAGATTTGTGAAACCTTGACATGACGTCAAATATCCAAGATGTTTTTATTACTCAGTCATAAGGCTCACTTAAAAACTAAATGTCCCAAAGAGTAGTGCTGTGTGACCTCTTAATATCAGCACTCATGAAGAATGTTTCATTTAACTTCTTCAGATCATTTACTTTCTTGATTTGTGACAGACTAATGGAAATTTGGAGATTAATTCAGAAGCATACTCATTTGCCTGAGTGAATACGAACTCGGATGAAAACAGTTCAAGAGTATCTCATTAGATTTAAAATGTGTTTTTCAATTAACAAAATGTTTTTATAATGTAGAATGTGTCTAGTGAACAATCCATCTAATGAGCTTGTGGCCATCTTGAGAGATTCTTTTATTACTTGATTTACTAAATAGAAGTCTAATTTTTCACTGCCTGTTTGTTTCATTACCTCTTTCCCCAAACTGACAATTCCACCTCTGAATTTCTTACTGTGTTAATAGCTACCATTTCCTTTATCTCTGAATTAATTAAAATACTAATTAAAAATAAATAATAAAAATAACTTTGGAAGTCAATGCCAAGTTTGGGAAAATGCAGCCTACCAGGTAATTCACTAAATCAGACTTGCCTAAAACATTTAAGTGTGAGGAAGAATTCAAGAGCTGTTTTCAAAGTTATTAGAACATTTTTGCCCACAGAGGGGCTTCCTCATCAGCTTGACAGCTTGTAGTGCCTAACTGGGAAATGCATCCAGCCTAGAAAAAAAAGCCATGCTTTCTGGACATTGTAGAGAAGAATAAACTCAGAATGGGATGTACCAGTGCTATCATACTGAGAGACCTGAGCCAGATAGTAAGAACATTTGAGAACACACAACTACCATAAAACGTACTTGGTGGTACAGTATTGGCACTGCTCATTGCAAGATAGAGTCCCTCTCCAGTCATGATTCTCTGCTCCTCTTATTTCTCTATTTGTCTTATTTTCCTTGAGCACTTTGACTAAGCCCCCTTTTTATTTTTTTTTTTTTGAATCATGGGCATAAAATTAAAATATGCTTCCACTGCTTGGATTTTCACAGTAATTTGGTGTTGGAAGGCAGGTGTTGAAGGACATTGGTCCAGTTCCTACTGCTATCCAAGAAGCTTCTGAGGTGAGAGACACACATGTCATAGTTCCCGCCATGGAAATATTCACAGAGTATTTTATTCATTGCAAAGCACTACAAGAGAACAGGAACATCTGCCAGATCACACTCGGTACTGGTACCTCCCAGTTTTTCCTCTGGAATCTTAAATCTTCCTTTGGATTTTTTACTAACCATGCTGAGTGCCTCAATCACAGCAGGCAGAATACTAGAATTGGTCTGTCATAATTTTATTATGTGGTTATTGTTTTTATTTTCCTAATCAACTTCTGTTTACTGCTAAGTTACAAAACATCATAACTGTTATCTTCGTTAGTATTTGGTCAGCTTTATGGCTATATGACATATCACGTGTATGCCTACTATCCTTAATTCCAGGATATAAACCTCATTAGGTGATACTTCTCTGGCCTCTGCAAGAAGGCCATGTGTTGCAAGAAGGCAGAACTCTCACTGTTAAGCTTGTCATCTGTCTAAAAGAGAGTGAGTTTGGTCTGAAATCAGTGCTTCACCTGTCTCATTTTAAAAAGAAAAATTGTTGTTATGTTAACCACTGAAACTCGAACCTTCTATAGATATCAAAAATTGTTCATCTCTTCCACATTCTTCCACTTAAATCATAATTTGCTCTTTAGTTAAGGCAGAGTTCTCAAACAGTAATATACAGACACAAGAAATTGAGTGGACTCTCCTCTGCAGTTAAATTTATCTTTACAGAGTCTTGTTCTGCATTATTTCAGAGTATAATAAACCACACCACAATATTAAAAATTCTTAGGAATACATTCTGTAACTTGAGTGTTAGATATTGTTTGCTTGCATGAGGTATAACATCAATTTGGGTTTAAAACAACTTTTTAAGATGATAATGTCATGGTCTATAGATTTATTCAGTTAATGTTCACTGAATTTCAGTAGTCGTGGTTATTTACATATTATATTCCACCTGTTTCTGAGAAGAATAATTCATCTAAGAACATGATTTCAGGATCATAGACTATAATTACTATATAATGACCAAATCCTATTGATCTTACTCAAGGCAAATCATTAGCCCAAAAAAAGACAAGTATATAAGCAACATTCCACCAGCCTGGAACAACTTTTCTTCTTCAGGGTGAGACCATAGCTAAAGGCAGAGACATTATTTTAGAGGACAAGCATGGTATTTGGAAAACTAGACATCAAGTTATCCAAATGGATAAATAATTTATTCAGCCACAGACCGTCACACTTTCAGATTCCAGTCTGCTTGTTTCTTCTTCAAGCCTACTTTTTGCAAGAGTAAAGGTTCAAAGCTCTTCCTTCTTTGCTCATAGTACTTGCTGCTAATCTGGATGCTGTGAATTACTACACACAGCCATTTAGCTGTTTGCTGGCTTTCTTCAGTTTATTTCCTCATCTTTTCAATCATTTGTCAATTATGTGACATTTCAAACACAGAGCCTTAGTAAAAAAAAGGAGATAGATAGACAGACAGAAAATCTATTGTAAAAAGACTGGAATAATATCTGAACTATTCCATTGCTATAGAGCTATTTAGCCACCGCATGTAGATGTATTTTTTCACTTATTATTTATCCTTTAATTTAAGACAGCAACATATACCAGTTAAGCCAAGTTTCAATTCTACACATAAACCATAAAAATCAGTCCTGAGAGCTGGTTATCTTTGTATTTTGCATTTGGCAAGCAGCAATAGTTAGTACTGAAGGAAGCCTGTAAAACAAGGACAAGAAAAATTCCTACCATTGTCAATTTGGGATGCAGGTGGTTCCTGGTGCAAATCTTTTGTCTCATAGGCTTTTTTATAATTTTATTCCGTGAAATTGTCAGCACACTTCTGTAAAATTTTTATATAAATAATTTTTATTTTTCTTTGAAATATCTATGAGTTTTTTTACCACAACTTCTTGACAGGAGCTGTTCCATGGTTTAACTATGTGTTGTCTAAATAATGGCCTATTTTTTGCTTCTTTTTAACCTGCCACCTACTTGACTCTTAGTACTGTACTACAGTAGACAGTGTATGATCATCAGCTATTCAGTCTCTTCATCCCATTTCTGGCTTCAGAGACCTCTGTAAGGTCTTTTCTAATTAAAATAATAATAATAATAATAATAATAATAATAATAATAATAATAATAATAATAATAATAATAATAATAATAATAATAA
>JBCJKH010070225.1:10239-22042 GCA_039877255.1 Loriculus beryllinus
ATAATAATAATAATAATAATAATAATAATAATAATAATAATAATAATAATAATAATAATAATAATAATAATAATAATGTTTCCAATAAAATTGAAATAATTCCAGAAAGAAAACCTAAGTACTTAAAGTGACTAAAAATCATGGTATTGATGAAACCCAGCTAAATTGTTCTCTCCTATTCAAATACTTTTTTTTCACCCTTTCCTTGCAGTTTTTGACTTAGTGACACTTTGATGAAGTAACTAGGATGAGACTAATTGCTGTTGTTTGTACTATGTTAAGATGGAACTTCAGCATAACTGCTTCTGTTGGAGCATTTTGCAGGTATATGCACTTTTTTCCTCTCCTCTTGCAAAAGAGCGTTCTTGGAATTTTATTAACCAGAAGAGATCAGAAAATATTTTTTCTATTATAGATTAGACATCCATATTAACACAGTGTCCTTTATGCCATGCTAGTGTCCAGGATTGCCACTAAATACTACAAAACAGTGTAATTTGCTATCAAAAAATAGCTCCTGCAGCTGCACAGATTTATCTTGGAGGTCTCTCATTCTAATCCAATGCTTACAAGAACTGATGACGCCTCAGAAAGCCTGGTAAAGTTGCAGGCTACTACAGTACAAACGTAAGAGTTGCCCTTTGGTTATAGAAATATGGCTGTCCCTTGTACCAATCAGTTGCAATTGCATGATATTTTAAGTATGGGATAATTTTTCTGAATACCAAAGTAGGTCTGCAGAATTTCCTGTGTGTGAATAATCAGATATTCTCTTTCTTTGAGGTATTTCCTTTAACAGAATTTATCTTTTTATCAGCAACTCAAAGATTTACTTTATAGGTCTTTGACTTTTAAGAATGCAGATAAAATACTCCTCTTCATGCACAGATTCAAATATTGGGAATATAGTGAACTGAATGAGTCACTTAAAAACTTCATTATATTAATATGGTTAACTGCTGAGATTCAGTGCTGATTTTCTTAACAGTGCTGTTTAGCACAGAGACTGTTTTATACTTGTCTTGTACTCCATGTTTAGACAGTCATTAATCCGTGCAGTTTCACTGCTGGGCGCAAAGGTCTGGCACCCTTTCTGCAGAAGGAATAGATTAAGACAGACAGCTAACAAAAAATTTGTTCATGGGGATACATTCAGCAAGATATTCATTCAAATAATCTGCACTGACATTTAGGCAATATATGAATCTTGGATTCAGAAAACTAAGGTTGTTCTTGAGTCACCAAATTTTGCCCTCATAACTCTCTTTCAGCAGATTTCAGTAACAGGATTCTGGATGAGCTGAATATGTGTATGTCAGTCCAGTGTAATTAAGACTTCCCACATGTTCTAACTAAAACTGTATTTGAGGCTTAGTGGGGAATTAAGCATCTATACTCTAAAATTGGGAAAACACAAAAGAGATGTTGCCACTCAAATTTTTCATCACAGATCAATTGTCTGTGTGTAACCACTTAAAGCCCACTGTTGACAAATATTTCAATTGCAACCAATGAGCAAAGTTTGAGATCCTTATTTAAACAAACTTTGATGAAGATAGCATCTTCTTGAACTAAATAGGAAGCTTTGATTGTTGACTGTGAAGATGCAAAGAAAATTAGACCTGTTTTTTTACTTTAAGAAATCCCCTGAACGCTCAGATATGAAACCTGTGATACTTGTGAAATGCATGAAAGCGTATAGGTGAAGCTCCTTATTCTGTTAGGTGTTTGGAATGGATCTGCTTTTCTCATGTTTTGCTGTGCCACAGAACAAATCAACCTTCTTATGTAAGGAAACAACCTTAAGAGATTTATCATTTGGAATGGCCTTAAAAAGGAACTGCAGGTTTGACTTCTTGTCTGCAAACTCTAAGCTCTCAACCAAGGAACATAAGCTTACTTTTCCAATAGAGTTCTGTTTACCTTTACTCTGTGCTTACTTTTCATCCATGTCCACTCACCTTTTCAGTGAATAGGTTATAGATGATATTCCTGAGCTTAAGTTTGCTGTAATAACAACTTTGATTTTTTTTCTCCATTCCTTTCACAGGCCCATAGGTTTCCTTTCACCACCAATATACCACAGAAACAAGCTTCAGTACACTCCCTGCTACCCAACCCCTACTTTACTTATTACCTATGGCAGAGATCAAAACACTGATCTTTGGCTCCACCTTGTGATCTCCCTGTCGAGACCAGCAAGACTAAATTAGGGAATCCTCAGTAGTGATTCCAGCGCTTATTCTAATGTGTCTGCCCATACAGGAAATTAAAAAAACACCCAGAGAAATAGATTCACTAGGTCAAAATACTGACTTTAGAAGCACAGTTGGAAGAAGAAGGGTTGGAAAGTGTAACTAAATAAAAGTGGGTAAGTCAAAAGTGTGAAATAATCTAAGAGAAAAAAATAAGAAGTGTTGCAAGAAAGGTGGTGGGCAATCAGAAGGTTATAATCTGAGTTTAAAATATCATTTTTGTAAAGCGACAATGCTAGAATGCATGAAACAGGACACAAAGTTACTTTCTTGTCAAATATATTGACAAAGAGAACTAATGAAAAGTGTACCCAGAATTTTGTGTTGCTGCAGAAGGGGAACCTCCATCCATCCCACTCCTACTAATTTGATGCAGGGATGCCCAGAGCCTGGAGGTGTATCGCAGGTCAGCAGGAGAGCCTCTGAAGAGCAGCACAAAGGAATTCCAGCCACTCCAGCCAGTAAGTCAGCTTCATAGTCGGCCCAAATTAAATGCCTCTCTGCAAACGCACATAGCATCTAGAAGAAACACGAGCGGTTAGAGATGTGTGCAATCTGCAGAGCTATGATCTTACCGGCATTGTGGAGACTTGGTGGGATGGTTCCTATGACTGGAGTGTTAGAATAGAAGGTTACAGGCTCTTCAGGTAGGAAAGATAAGGACAGGGCTGTCACCTGCTATGTCAGTGAGCAGCTGAGTGCATGAAACTCTGTGGATGGATGAGTTGCTGACTAAGACCTTATGAGTCAGGATTAAAGGAAGAGCACAGACAGCTGACATTATAGTGGGGGTCAGGTACAGGCCACCTGACCTGAAAGACTGAGTGGATGAAGCCCTGTATAGACAGATAGAAATGGCCTTGCTCACAAACCCTGGCCCTTGTGAGGAACTTCAACCATCCCAGTGTATGTTGGAAGGTACAGAAAAATTGTATGAGAATTGCATTCAGCTTTGGTGCTTCCAACATAAGAAAGTTCAAAGGGCTGAAGCACTTCTGCTATGAAGACAGGCTGAGAGAGCTAGAGTTGTTCAACCTGAAGAAGAGAAAGCTCTGGGGAGACCTTAGAGCAGCCTACCAGTGCCTAAAGGAAGGGCCTACAAGTGATCTGGAGAGAAACTATTTGCAAGGGCATGTAGTGACAGAACAAGGAGGAATGGCTTTAAACTGAAAGAACAAAGATCTAGCCTACATATTATGAAGTTCTTCCCTGTGAGGGTTACAAGACACTGGCACAGGTTGGATGCGGCTTTGAAAAACCCGGTCTAGTGGAAGGTGTCCCCACCTGCGGCAGGAGGTTTGAATGATCTTTAAGCTTCCTTTCAACCTGAACCATTCTATGATTCTATGAATTTACTCCATAACATGGCAATATTTTATTTTTTTTTTTCAGTCTGAATATTTGTCCTTCACATTTCCAAGAAAACAACTGTGGTGTCAGAACTGACTACACAGATAGCTCTTGGTGTCTAGCAGGACAATAATAATGAAGTCAAGCATTAATGTTAGTTTCTGCTTTGTGGGTATACAGTATGACCAAAAAGATTTTGAAATCATTTGCACTGTTAAAGCTTGAGTGAGTACCAGTGCATAAAGCTGATAGCATAAGCTGGGCCCTTGGAAAGTACTTCACATTCATATTTCAGAACAGTTACTGCCATTGATAAGGTACAGAACTGTGGAAGAAAATCTCCTCAGCAGACAAAAGGTCAGACTATAAAACTTTTGCTTGTCATTTTCCAAAAGAAATTCATCATATTAACTCACAAAATGTAAAAAGAATGGCTGTTTTTATATTGAGTTTCTATGGGTAATATTGCATCCCTGAATTTTTAGAGTTGAGTTATTATTATTTATGAATAATATTATTCTTTATTTATATAATTATTATTTCATGCTGATAGATTATAGAGCTAAAGATATTTTAAGTCTTTCAATCTCCAATCTACATATTGCCTGCGAAAAATGTTACCTATTGGATGGTTTATATATTTGCATTGCTGTAATAACTACCAGAAAATCCATCTACTGAAATAGAGAATTTAGCTCACATTAAGCATGTGAGCATATTCATTGTGCTTGATACTACAGCTATACATAGTTATGAGTGTAGAAGAATCTGATCAATGTTTTTAGTTTTGCCAGTTTCACTATCACATGTGCAATGACTAATTTACAGTCAAATCGTGTTAGTGCACAGAGAAGTTTAAAATGAATGGTAAAATATTGCTGATTTTGTAATATATAGGCACAGTGTTGCTAATATTGTCAGAACATATTGTTATAAAATAAAATGGTGTATTTCCTTGTGCTAGAAGTTTCTTTAAGAAAAAGTACTAAGGAAGGAGAAAAGAGAAACTGAATTACAGCTGTTTCTAAAACAATATTTTGAACTTCAAAAACATAGTCGAACATGGGGCTACAAAACAAATTTTAAAGTAAAATTTACCATATGCAGGAAATTATTTATAGTATGTCTTATAATTAGAAGATGAAAGTATGTACTTTGTCAACAATTATCTCTTCTTTCTTGTAGATGAAAGTGTTCATTATTTTGGGATTTTCAGCAGCTATAGCCTTCACAGCTGTTTTCTTTTCTTTCCTTCAGCTAGGCAAAGATATCCTCTTTGGTAAGTAACAGAAAAAATACATGTTATTTTCTTTTGTCGACTACTACTGTTAAGCTGAAACTACACTGGCACTGCAGACAGTTTAGCAATGGCGGTTTAGCTTAATCTCTTTTTATGTGCAAAATACATTACCTGACTTCTCTGAGAATTATTCCACGGGTGTTTTCTTTTAAAATGCAGCTTCATAAATTCACAAAGGAAAAATTTGTATGTACAATGTATCTCAATTATGTATTCTTTGGGAGTAATTTTACTTTCTTAGCGACATTCATGTCAGGTGACATGTTTACAAGCATGACTGCTGGATTTCTTTCCCAGACTGCCAGTCACTCTGTTCAGTCATCCTGGGATAGACTCTTTTGCTATAGGATGTCCCACCTGGTACCCTGGTGTTGGCCCACGTGAGGGCATGTTTCCTGTGGGTCCTTTGCTGGCACCTTGCAGATACCAGGGAGATTTTAGAGCATCTCACATTGCAGTAATGACTATGTTCAAACAATGTACTCTCGACATTTTAAACATGAGAGCTATTTTATTTGTATCTGTTCTATCTTAATTAGTTAGATCTAATAGACTAAAAACATATGTGTAACTAGATAGAATTTTAAGAGAGTTCTTCAGAGACCAATTTTAGTTTAAAGGGAGAGATGAGGAAGAATCAGGATTTCAGCCTTTAAATTATCTAATATTATGTAGCTGGATATGATTCAAAAGGGATGGTGATATGGTTCCTTAGGAAAGTTTTCACCTGAAGTTAATGTACAATTCTAATAAAATAAATTTCTATTGTAAAATAAACAAGCAAACAAACAAACAGAACAATCCCCAAGACCTTTCTTCCAATGGGAAATCTTTTTTGGACCATCACTGTGAAACAGGGAATCAAATTTTTCCATTAATTTTCCATTAATTGTTTGGAATCATATTTTTCTATTAACTGTTTGGAAAGACATGGTCTAAAATGAAGTTATATAGTATGTTAGTTAAAACAAAATTAATATATATGGACTAAATAGAATGGACTAAATAAACAGAAGGGATGGACTGCATAGTTGTTTTTTTTTTATAGAGTGTTTTGATCTGATGGGAACAATACAAGATAATGTTTATTACTGTAAGAACCACATTTTTGAGACATTGCATTGGTACCAAAATCATACTTCTCAGTAGAAAAGGAAAGAGGCAATGGAATTCAAGTACAGCAGGTAGATCTTCTCTATTAGATCAGAGTCTGAATCACTATCACATGATGAACAATACTGTTAGCATAATATATTTCTTAGATGTGAACCTCCTAAAATTATTAAAAATAATCCAATATTAAGTTCTAAAATAATTAGGTGTTGTATGGCCCACAAGGATCAGTCTTGGGTTTTAACATAGTCTCAAAAAAATTTTCAGATGTAACAGAAATCTGAAGTATAGCATTAAACAAATCATCATTATCACACATAGGTGAAAAAAAGAAAAAAGAGAAATAACTACTGCTATACTTAAATGCTAAAAAGATCTTTAGTAGAGTGGACTAGAATTTTGCCTATGAAAGATTACTCCTCATTACACATTATTATCTCTTGAGCTGAGAGACCTATTCAAAAAATAAATCACAGAAATAGCACAAGATGAACTACAGTAAAATATGTCACCTAAAATTGCACTGTATATAAATGATGAGCAATTGCATATAAATGGTTGTTAGTGATCTATTATTATTTGTGAGTCATTGTCTAAGAAAAAAATGGGTAAACCCACAAAGTACAGAAATAAACTGCTGGGCTTTAAATATGACTGATTAATATAAAGCTAGATGTACACAAAAGAGGAATGATCTGTATTCCATGATAGGACCATGCAAAATAGCACAGCTAAACTATTATTAGTTTCACAAATATCTTTCCATCAGACATATGTGGAGAAACGAGGATAAGGCTTTCATGCATTTGTCAGGTCCCAGAAGGTTTTAAAGTTTGTTAAGTATACCTGAAGATTGACTTGAATTCTTCATGTAGCTAAGGCCAGCTCATATTACCTGTGAGGGAGGCTCGGATTTGTGCTATCAATCCAACAGTTTAATGAAAAATACGTCTGAAACCTAACAATCATAGTTGCATATAGGAAACCACGTTTCAGCTAGACCTGTTATGTTTGGTACTACTTAACATGTGCACAGCTGGATTTATATTAGAAAAAACAGAAGGAAAGCCTAACCTTTCGGAAAGGTCAGAAGCCACAACATTGGTTTCATGAACACTAAAATATGGAGATAATTTTAAAAGTGAAAAATTATGCATATCTTAATATTACAAACCTATATATGATTTAAATGTAAATTATTGAATAACATATTCCTCTTTCTTTTATTTTTTTCCCCTACTGAGAAGAAACTGAAGATAACTGCATTACTGAGGCTATCCAAAAGGGCTCTGGTCTAGTGGATTATGCTGCACATTATGCACTGAAAAGGTAAAGAGGAAAAAAAAAAAAGTGAAGGATTTATTCAGCAAAAACCTTTCATACCAGAGAAGTTTGAGATCAGTCTGATACTTTGAGAAAACATATAGATTATGTTTTTGATCACCTGAATCAATATAACCTTGTGTGTTATCATCACATAGAATCATAGAATCATAGAACAGATAGGGCTGGAAAGGACCTTAAGATCATCTAGTTCCAAGCCCTTTGCCATAGGCAGGGACACCTCACACTAAACCATGTCACCCAAGGCTCTGTCCAACCTGGATTTGAACATCGCCAGTGATGGAGCAAATTATTTCATTAATTGGACATAAATTGGACATAATTTATATATAATATAAATTAATAAATATGTCAATTGATAATAATAAATATGTCCATTAAATTTGGACATAAATTGCTTTCCTAAAATGTGAGAAAAGACATATGAAAATAAACAGGAATGTTTTTCTGATCTAAGTAGCACAGCACATTCCATTAACGTGGCTCACGAAATTGTAATTTTATGAACATTATGTGGTTTTGAACATTAATAATCTTTCTAGTGCAGAGTGAAATGGGAGCAATTCCTATGGCATGTGTCAAACCCCTATTGCCTTAAATGAGACTGTTAAAGTGAGTTTTACATTTCTCTTTCCATCTAAACCAGATGTAATGAAAGGATAAAGGAAAGGAAATAAAACATGTATACTGAACTGTGGATAGTGAACAACTTAAGGAAAGCTCCCTTGTGACTGAGTTCTACTACGAAAGTGATCTCCTTATAGGAATGAAAATGCTGCAAGATGACTAGCCAGGAGTCTAAAAAATTTAACCATTCAGCCTCAAGGATATCTGCAACATGTGGCCATGTCTGGAAATGGAATAGACTGGAGTGTTTTTTTCTAAGCTGTAAGAGTCAGTTTAGGACTTGGGACTTCCAGTTAAAAAGGAAGTTCTCCCTGATGCTCTTTTCTCAAGGCTCTTAGGCCAGTGAAAAGGCAGTGGTAAGACAACACATGCTGAGTAAAAAATAAATCTTGTAGTGAATTACAGAGCAGTTGAGAGAGATCTGGAAACCATCTAGGATGGTACTATTCTCAGAGCAGGGTCAGCTAGAGCAGATTGCTCAGCGCACTGTCCATTTGGGCTTTGAGTATCTCCAAAGATGGAGACTTCACAACCTTTCTGGGAAGCCTGTTTCAGTATCCGACTACTCCCACAGTAAAAAGGATTTTTCATATATTTATTATTTAAGTTTATGTTACAGAAGTTATCTCATCAAACCTGAGCTTCTTAAAGTTAGAGGCAAGGCCAGGCTGTAAACTAACATATATAGCCACATAACTGTCTAATGAAACCCTATTAAATCAATTGCTGAAACTAATATATATACCATATTAACTAGTCAGTGCAAGGCAGGCACTTGGACAGTCTCTGACAAGAGACATGTTGCTATCGTGAGCTGAAATTGCTTGACTCCTAAGTGCTGACACATTTGTGAATCTACCTGCAATGACTGAGATTGTATTTGATTTTAACATTGCATGAAAGCAAAAAGCAAAACCTACTCACATCAATGTGTCTATAGTAGGAGTCTTGTATTATCCTGAATAAGGTCTTCCCAGCTGCTTTGTGCTGCCATTTCTGCCCATCCCAACAGTTTCTGTCTCATCCTAATGCTTCTTACAATCTTAACCCTGTGTATATGCCCCATATATTCCCTTTCTTTCCAGAATTTTCCTTGCAGAACAAGGTCACACAGTAGTGTTCTTCTATGCTTTCCCAGCATACTCTTCAATCAAGATATATCTTAAACTAGGAGCATATCCAACATAGAAAAATAGAGCTACAAACAATTTCTAAAATGTTATATGTAAAAAAAAATACTTCTGTTTTTTTATCTCAGTTATAGAAATATTCAAGTAAGGGGAATATCAGCTCCTGCCTTGCTGTTGGCTTTCTCAAAATTTCCTGAACAAGAGAGTCAAGATATTTCCCAAGCAGCTGAACGAATGGAAATGTCAATTCAAGTGCTGAAACAAAAGGCTTGCCAGAAGCACAAACGCTCATTGCATCCAATTGGTAAATATAGTACACTGACATTGGCAAAAACCCCTGTTGATTTTCTGAATGTTGTCTTTTAGATTAAAGTTTGGTTAGATCACTTATTTTACCATTGGCAGAAGTACATATCTTTTCTGCACCCTGGGGCAAGAATGCCCTCTCTTTTGTTCTTTAAAGACCTCACATAATCAGTAGTTCATGGGTTTTTTTTGCTGGAGAGTGGGCTGTGTTCCTATAGTTAAGGAGAGTAGCACTATGCTATTGGAATCCTGTGAACTTATGATTGTATATTTGTATCGCCTATAAACCAGCTTTCATGTCTGCAGTATTGGAAGCTTCTTATTTTCAGTGAAATATCTATCTTCCCCAGCACTTTGGATTTAGTACATCTGGGGTCTAGGGTCTACAAATAAAATAATACGATTTCTATCCATCTATGACATTTTCAAATAGACTTCCTCCGGACATTGATGGCCTTATTAATATCCCTTTTTCAAGAAAATACTTTCTTATTTCTAAAACTGATTTTATAATGCATTGTTGTTACACATTTCCACTTTGTTTCTATTTTAAATGTTGGGGTTTTCTGTTACATGGAAAAAGCAAGAGAGGTCGTCCAAAAAATTCAGTGATGTATAACTGTCTACATAAGGTAAAGTTCTTGTTGCTGTTAACTACAGATTAATTTCAAGATGCCTGTTTAGTGTCTGGAAGGCTCAAAAATTCAGAAACACTCACCTGGTTTTCTGTAATTTAATTCTGTCATTTACAGCAGCATGAACTGTAGAATTATAATGTCTATTCTCTCAGTGTTATGACATTATTTTTCAAGATATGGAATCGTTAGAGTGTTGTAGACAAATGTAAGGTTCCATAGTTTATTATATTTTTATCTTGCAGAAACATCTAGATTACTAAACTAATGGGACATCTGTAGAACTAAAAGTATACCTATATGTGCATGTGCATAAATTTATATATACACAGACACTCACCCACAGAGATACAATTATTTCCCTTCTGATGCAGTTTCAAAATAAAGCAGTTCATTTCAGACTTGTGTGGTCAGAACAGGTAAGTGGTAGGACTGAGTGACCAGTGGGGAGACAAGGACAAGACTTAAATGCTCACTTTTTCTTTCAGCCTGTGATGTTTACAGTCCTTTTGAATGGCAAAAAATCTCTAAGTTCATCAAGGTTGCTGCTCCTCTTTCATCTGTACTTCTACCTGCAACTGGCCATACATGCATTCACATGCATGCATAGACAAGGGAGTGTGCCAGCTCTCTGAAGCTTACACAACATTGTGACTTTGTCCCTCATCAGCAGAATGCTCACTGGGATAATATTAAAAAGATATTAATAAGATGCTGTCTACTGATATAGAGGTCTGATCTTGCCTAGCTTCTACATTCCAGCTAATAATTCTGAGCCTCTTCCACTCCACACAATTACATTTAGTTGTCGACTCTTTAAATTTCTGAATCTTTCCAGTACCACATTCTTCCTCCTTGGTATGTATTTCTGTTCTTGAACTGTAAGCACAGGGACCAGATAAGCAATGTGACTACAATGCAGAGAAAGAAGGAAGCAGGAGGGCAGTTTAAAAAAGGAGAAAAAGGAGCAGGTTAGCTATGGCTAGACTACTTTCTTCTTATTCTCTATGCATCAGATAATAAAAACAGCTCCCTTCTTTCACCTTCTGTTTCCTCTAACGCCCCAAGACTGCTTCCTGCAACACTTCTCACAGTCCTCTTTCCTAGGAAGAAGAGAGGGGATCCTGTAGTAGTATCTGACAATGATGCCTTTTCTCCTATAGCAGCTATATAGCAGTACAGCAAATCGCTTGTTTGGTTTCTTGCTTTCAGATCTTTTATCAGCTGATCTGCTTACTACAATTGCTAATATTTCTGGATGTCTGCCTTATATGTTGCCACCAAAATGTCCAAACAATTGCGTAGCTAATAAATACCGACTCATCACTGGTGCCTGCAATAACAGGTATGTAATATCAGAATTGTGCCCTGCAAACTTCTTTCTTATGCTTTAAACTCAAGAAGCTATGTTTACTTTTTCCTAGAAAAACTGGGCAGGGAGGATAACCTCAATCAGCTACATTTGACATCCCTACATCTCTAATTGAGGTATTTCTGAAATCTCCCAGAAGAAAAACCCATTCATCTAAACTTTGGCACACTAACATTAGCAGACAAGTTTTCCCTATAAAGGCTTCTGATATTATGTAAAGAACTTTAAATTTAGGGAGGACTGATTCTATACAGTCTTTTTCAATACAAATTAAACAGGCTGAATACTAACCCAGAATTCATTTTTTATTTCATTTGATAAAATTATATTGAGTGGGAAAATATAATCACTTCACAAGGAACAAAAAGAAA
>JBCJKH010070226.1:0-14195 GCA_039877255.1 Loriculus beryllinus
TCTCCCGAGGTCGGTCACGGGTAGCCGTAAGAGTAGGCTCTGGCGTGGTCCTTCTGCCGCTGCTCGAAGAATTGCCCGGGGCCGATCTTCATGTGGTGGGCCGCCCGCTGCCGCTCCTCCTGGGCCAGCTTCTTGAGGCGCTCCCGCTCGGGACGCTGCTGCGGCGTGATGGGCACCGACGACTCCTGCTCCTCCAGCGGTGTGGGCGCTGCGTCGCCGCCCGCCCAGGGCCCCACGCAGGGCACGTAGTCCCCGCGGGGCTGCGCCGGACGCTGCAGCGTGCGCGGCTGCGTGGGCAGAGCCGTGGGCAGTCCCCTCCAGAGCGGGGGGCTCTGGAGGGGACTGCGAGGGGGACTGGGCAGGGCTCTCCTGAGGGCTGGGAGAAGTTGAGGCCTCTTGAGGGGAGCCAAGGGAGGCTGGGGCAGGGTTCTCTTGTGGGCAGGGATGAATTCCTGCTGGGGGGGCCTTTTGGGGAGAGGCTTGGGCATGGGTCTCCTGCGGGCAGGGTCGGGGGGGCTCTGGAGGGGACTCAGGCGAGGCTTGGGCAGGGCTCTCCTGAGGGCAGTGAGGAAGTCAGGGTCGGGGGGGCTCTGGACGGGAGCCTGGGGAGGCTGGGGCAGGGGTCTCTTGCGGGCAGGGAGGCAGTCAGGGTCGGGGCGCCTCTTGAGGGGAGCCAAGGGAGGCTGGGGCAGGGTTCTCCTGCGGGCAGGGATGAATTCCTGCAGGGGGGGCCTTTTGGGCAGGGCTCTCCTGAGCTGGGGCCGGGCTGCAGGCTTGAGGGGGGAGCTGAGTGGCGGCACAGCAGCTGCAGGGGGCTGCAGCGCCCGCCCAGCCTGCACCTTGTCGGGGTGCAGCCCAGGGCTTGAGGGGACCTCACCCAGCGCTCTGGTGGCTGCCAGTCCCTGTGTGCTGGGCTCCTCGATGTCCTCGCAGAGGTCGGGCAGCTGCGAGAGGAAGCGCTTGAGGACAGGACTGCTGGGGACAGCGGCGAAGGCGTCCTGGGGCTCCACGGCATCCAGGCAGCTGAGCAGCTCCTCCAAGCCGGAGCTGTCCAGGTCGGCCGGGAGCTGGTCCTGCAGGTGCTGCAGCTGCTGGCTGTCCCCTGCCAGCTGGGGAAAGGCCTCGGCGAAGGCATCGGGGCCCAGCTCCAGCAGCTCCAGGGGCTCCTCAGGCACCTCTGCAAGTGTCGCCGCTGAGGAAAAAGCAAGCCAATGCAATCCCCCAAGCATCCCCCGCTGCCAGCTTTGCCATGGCTCCTGGGTGTGGGGCGCCCAGCGGCCGGCTGGGCCAGCCCCAAACTCACCGTCGGGCGTCGCCGTCTGGGTGCTGGCGGTCCTTGGAGCCTGGGCAGGCTCGGGGGGAGTGGGGCCGGGCAGCGGGGGCCCCTGGTCCTCGCTGAGCCCCACGGCATGCAAGCAGGGCTCCGGCAGCTGCCCCCGGCTGCTGCTGAGGGTGCGGGGCGCGGGGAGCGCCTGCCCCCGCAGCGGAGGCCCCGGGACGAGGGGTGGCGGGGGGTTGCGCTGGGCGGGGGCCTGCAACAGGCAGGTGCCTGCGGGGTGCAGGAGCTCCCCATGGAGCACGGCCCTGGGCCTCAAGCAGAGGGGAGCACCATCCTGGGGCACCAGCGTCCCCGTCCACATCAGCAGGGGCTGGGAGACACTGGGGGCACCCACAGGAGCGCTGTGGGGGAGCTGCCCCACAGCAGGGAGCTGCCCCACGGCGGCGGCGGGGAGCTGCCCAAGCTGCAGGTGGTGCCCCTGGGCTGGGAGGTGCCCCCCAGGTGGCAGCTGCACCCTGGCGGGGAGCTGCAGCACCTGCCCCTGGACCCCCGGCACCACGTGCCAGACGGTGGCCTGGGGCAGCGCGGAGGGGAGGGTGGGTACCTGGGGGGGCTGCAAGGGCAGCGCCATCGCTCCGGGGAGGGAGGGAAGCAGCCAGGCAGCCACCGTTGGCGGCACGGCTGGGACGACGAAGGGGGAGTTTTGCGTCTGCGGAAGCCGCGGAAGCCGTCTGGGGAAACCCTCTGTGGGAAAAAGGGCGCTGGGCTGAGCTCTGGGGCGCTGGGCTCGCCAGCAGGGCCGCAGCCCCGGGAGGAGCGGGAGCCGGCTGCTGGACCTGCCATGGTGGCTGGAGAGTGGGGCGGTTGCTTGGGGAACGCGGGCAACGGGGGTTCCGTCCCAACGGCTGACCAGCCCCTCGCCGACATCTTGGGGAGGACTGCAGGCTTTGGAGCCAAGCAGGCTGCCCAGCGCAAGACTTGGCCATCCCCAGCAGGCTTTCCCTCCCACGCAGCACTTGCCATGCCCAGGACGCTTCCACACCACCACTTGCCCGGCCCAAGGCTTGCCCAGCCCAGGACCAGCTTCTCGGCCTCAGCGGCAGTGCCCATCCTTGCCATTTCACCGCATGGCACATTCCCAGCAACCCAGACGAAATCTGCCCCATCAACACGAAGCGTTTCTTCAGCCAAAGAGACCTCGTCCCAAAGAATTCCCCTCTCTTGGAGGACTTCTCCAAGCACTTCCTTCCCCAGGGAATGGTACCCACCCCATTCAAGACTTCCCATCCCAAGGCTTTTGCTTCCCAGGGATTTCCTTCCTAGGGAACATTGCCCATTTCCTAGCCCAATGGCTTCCCACCCCAAAGAAGTCTTCCCATGCTGTAGCCCCGAAATGCCCCCAGAGGGCACCTGGCAGCTACTGGGAAGGAAATGAGCTCTGTCATGGTGAGCTAGCCGCTCAAGGCCCTGCTCTTTGGCCCAGGTGTCTGTGAGGCGGTGTTGGCAAGGAGTCCTGTTGTGAACATAAGAACATAACGTAACAGAAGAACATAAAATCACATCAGAGAGAAAAAAATATAGAATAACAGAACGCGACATAAGAACATCAAACAAAGACAACTCTCATGATGTGGTCTGATAGGATGGAGGAGAAAGCAGAAATCCAGCAATGCTGTCTTTCCTACTCCTCAAAACCAATTCCGTTGACAACTGGGAATGCTTCCAGCTGGAAAAAAATGCCAGAATGAAGTGGAGGACTCCTTGCCATCACTGTGTTTCTGGAGCACACCTCTACCTTTCTGTCCAACAGGGGGTTCTTCTTGGGAGATAATTGCCCAACATGAAAAAACACAACCAAAGCCAGAGGACCCATCTCCGCAACAAGACGATAAATAGAAAAGACATCTCTAGATGCAGACCCCAGAGCTCCAATTCACTATGTCCCACTAGTGGAAGTTATTTTTTAGGCTTTGTTTTTAAGGCCACTGGCTGCCTCCTCCCTTATGCTGCCCATTCTCCCTGTTGTCCTGTCTTCTTTCTCCTGCATTGCTTCCTTTCCTTGGTGGACCTTGCTGAGCTCTTTGATGTTTTGTTGTATATATATGTATGAAGACATAAAACTGTTAGAGAGTGTCGAAAGAAGGGCAACAAACAAGAGGGTCTCTTTTAAGAGGGGGATTGAGGTTTGTGGCAAGGTTTTGGTAGCAATTTAGGGGCTGCACTGTGCTGGACACAGCAACAGACGCACCATAAGCCAAAGTCAGACAATAAGCCAAGGTGTGTTCACGTGTGGTTTACTGTGGTTTACGTGTGGTTTACGTATAGAAGAAAGTTTTCGCCTATTGGTGAGTATACTGCAGATTTGCTGCATTGTTCTAAATTAAATAGCAAGATAAGTGATGGCATCGTAGGCTGGGAAAATATTTCTAGAGTATTAGCGCATTTTGAGCATCATTTTAACTGTTTATGCAAACATGAAGATTATTAAAATCAGTGTTTATTTAGGTCTGTATGTAAACAGGTGATCATGTTGTATAGCATGCAGTAAATGGTTTGTGAATGCTGCTTGAAGAATGAAAAGAGTAAGTCAGCTCCACAAGGAATAAATGAATTTTGTTTATTTGTGCAATGCAGAGATTAGAATTAGACCAACAGCATGGAACCAAAGTCTTGCTCTGTGCCTTTTATCTGTAGGACAGTTCATGGAGGCTTCAGCAGCCCTATCTGTTTTCTAGCACTCTGAAATGTCCTCTGTGGTGCTGCACCCAGTTGAAAGCCTGCACTGATTGTGCTGAACTTTCCTAACAGGAGGCACGGGTCCTTCGTCGGACGCTGGCTGGGGATGTATGCTGCGATGCGGGCAGATGATGCTGGCCCAAGCACTGATCTGCAGACACTTAGGGAGAGGTGAGTGCTGGTCCTGAGGGAACTTCGGTATTGTCTGCAGACGCTTCTTCGTAAGTACTCCATTAAAAGCACAAACCCTGAATTTATTAGTGAGACTTTCTTTGATGCCCTGGTAACAGTTCCTAATGAATCAATTCATATTCAGCTGGGTGAAATCATCCCAGCCTGAAGCAGAGAAATAGGCATAGAAGGAGAACAAATGGGGAATCCTGTCGCCATTATTTTATAAACCTTTTAGTGTAACACCCAAGTTGAGGCCAAGGGAAAACCTGCCACCGTGGGACAGTGCTCTTACCCTTCTCTTCACTACTCACTTGTCAGCAGCACGAGGTCCAAACCCCCCTGGTGCAAGCTCTTAAGCATGCATGTCACATCCCAGGATGCTGCCAGTGGAGTGTTTGGACTTTCTGGATGGATCTTATGTTGTTATTTAATGGGTGCTTAGAAATCCAACAAGGTCTAAACACAGCCTGTACTTTTAAATAATCTTGGAAGCTCATAGATACTGGAATGGCTATCAACACGCAGCATGATCCGTCAGAATATGTTTGCAGTTGATGTTTTTGTTTTGTTTTATTTTCCCTGTTTTTACAATCTAGCCTATGATGATAAAGGGCAGCTTGATGATAAATAACAAGCTTGGAATTCTAGGAGCTCTACACAAAATGTAAATATTCGAGATGAATTGAAATGTCTTTTAACATCTCATTATAAAGCTTTCTGCTGTCTAGACATTTGATCAGTGTAATGAAAACGTCACCATTTTTTATTCTATATCAATTTTTCCTTTCAGATTGGCAATGGGAAAAACACAAAAAACAACCAGAAGAATATCACAGAATCCTACGATGCTTTCTCGACAGGAAGGCTTGCTGTTATTCAATCCACCAGATGGGTAAGAACAAACATAAACTTTCAGGTTTTTTCCACTGAAATTTCTACTGTGTTGAATCACTAATTTGCAGTATGTTAATTCATAATTTTAAAAAGTGGATGTGAAGACAATGTGTATGCTTATACAAAAATAAAAAGGTATGCAGATGGGCGCAAAGACTAGTAGTACAGAAACATTCCCTGAGACCTAAATAAAGCCATGTACTAGAATCTAGCTCTTGATAAACTCTGTAAGCCTTGGGTACCAGAGTCAGTAATGTTAGAATAGACAGTCTTGTAGCTTATTGCTGTAATTTGTAATAAAGGGCACTAACATTTGTTAACTTGTAATTCTCATTGTAGTTTAGAAGCCTTTTGTTTATTAAAGAAACTGGCACTCCCTAAGTTTTGAAAAGAGCATAGATTGAGAAAATAATTGTTATTGCTAAGTACAGATTGCAGTTACTCTAGAATGTTTGACAGTCACGGTATTTACTGTATATTGTTCCCACATTCTTTATGGTCTCATTTTTCTTTGATTTTGTGTACGTGTGTCTTTTTTTCACTATGAAAACAGCACAGGTGGGTGTTGGAGAGGGGAAGTCAATTGGAGAATGGTTTGGACCAAATACAGTTGCTCAAGTACTAAAGTAAGTGAGATCATACCAGTCTCATTCAGAACGTACTCCCCTGGGGCAGCCAAGACAAGGCCCAGGCAGAGTTTTGAAGGCTGCATCTCCCCCTGTCCCACAGTCAGGAATGTACTTGCCATCTCTTTACAAGTGCAGCATGGAATGTCATGCCACAGCTCGGTGTGCAGGTACTGAGTTGGGAATGGGTGACCTCTAAATTTTAATAAAGGAAGAGCCTGAGGAGAAGAAACTGCAGGAAAGTCTCCTGCTATGCCGTCTGCATGCCCTCACCAGTCACACCACAGATGTATATTCCTTTCTGCACAGTGGCACAGCTCTGGCAGGTCGAGAGTGCCACCGTGTAGGTCGGAGTGGTGGTGTGAAACATCAGAGAGAAGCCATCTCGGCTGAGGAGGGAACTGAGCTGCAATTCCTCCCTTTCTGAGCAGCAGTTCTGCCAGCAAGGCTACTGGATAAAGATGGGCAGCTCCTCATAGTCTGGGAGCCACACTGAAAGGAACTGAGGCTGCTCAGTTCTCCAGGGGTACGTGGAGGTGTCTTACCTCAGGCAGGGGCTAGGCTACAGGTCCTGCGAGCTCAGCAGCAAGTCTTTGACACCCTGGAACAGGCACATGATCTGAAGAGGGAGGGGAGCTGAAGCATGCCCTGGACTCCAGATCTTTCATGGCCAAGTTTTTCATGGTGAAACGCTCACCCCCATTTCTTTCTGGCTTATTTGAAACAGCTAATTCTGCCAGTGCAGCTTAAGAGTGTAGCTCCCTTCCCCAAAGGTTTGGATTTTGCAGAAGTGGACATAAAACTGTGTGCTGCTGTCTCCCACTGAAGTTTTGGTGCCCCAAACCCTTAGCTGATTTAGCTTTTAATGCCCCATTTCTGCTGTGCACGCAGGCTCAGGCAGAAGTAATTCCACTGAATTCAGTGGAATTTCTTAAGCAAAAAGTAATCTGCAAAACTGGCATAGGAATTTTTTTCTTTTCCAGATGAGAAAAGACACAACTGGGCAAGAACCCATTGCAGAGACTGTCGAGTGCAATAAAAAGTAATAAACTTGATGTAGTTGGACTGTTACTGTCACTGCACTTAGCAGTAAGACAAAACAGTTTGCACATGGTGCAGCGCATATGTTTTTCCTGGTACCACTCAGTACCTATTTTTCTAAAGATATTAAACATTTAATGTTTAAAGTTTTCTTTTTCTTACATGGAGACTTTAAAAAATGCAGAAAGGATGTTTTTTCTTAAGAAAAAAAAATAAATAAATCAAATGGTTCTGAGTGTAAAGCTACCCTTTTGATCCAACTAGTTTATATTAATTAGTACCTTAATGTTTTCTAGGAAGCTTGCTTTATTTGATGAATGGAATTCATTAGCAGTTTATGTATCTATGGGCAATACGGTGGTCATTGAAGACATCAGGAAGTGACACCTCATCAGTTTTCTGGTAACAGTTTCTGATTTGACTCCATTTGCCAGCATGTATCTAAACATGAACAAATACTTGGGGGGCCATGGCTTTGTCTTGCAAGGGTAAGAAGAGGGAAGAAGGACATACAAACTCAGTTGTGTTTTTTTGATCCCTGATGCCAACTTCGTGCTCACATCACTGGATGTGAAGAGCTCCTTGAAGAATTTCTACTGTCATCATTGCTGCCATTTCATTTCTCTGGCGTTTTATAGGCAAAGCTTGACACTATTAATAACATTAATAGTACATGTCACTGCAGTCTTAAATTGTCATCCCCCAATCATTTATCTAACGTCTCACTTGGACGTGCCAGCACATACTGTCTGCTAGAATCACTTCTACTAAATAGCTGTAATTGCCATGCCCGGCTCGTTTTGTCTTGGGTGCCCTATAAAGATCCCTGGCAAACTAGCTTAATTCACTACTGAGAGGAAGATCTGCTTTGTGTTCCTCTGTGCGTTGACTGATTTCTAGTTTTATTCCCGCAGAAAAAATGTGCTGGTGCCCTCCTCAGAGCAGCAGCGCGTCCCACAGCAGTGCACATTTGCACAGAAGTGCTCTTGGCCGAAGCAAGAACGCAGGAGGACTCTGCACAGGCTGGAAAGCCCTCTTGCTTATTATACCTCTACGACTAGGGATAAATCACATAAATCCCGTATATATTGATGCATTTAAAGTAAGGTTTTCTTTCAATTCATTGCTCGTTACTGTCAAATAAGTTTGGGTATCTGTGATGTCAGTAAAGAAATGAATTACAATTTCCTTTATTCCTTTTGAACTCCTAGGAATGCTTTAAGATGCCACAGTCTTTGGGAGCATTAGGAGGGAAACCAAATAATGCCTATTATTTCATAGGATTTTTAGGTAAGGAAAAAAGAAACTTATTCCAAATGTGCAGATGATCAAAAGAGAACATTTTTTGAAGGGGAAATAGTAAGGAGTCTAAGCGTGAACCTCTAGAAGTAAAGAAAGATGAGAATAGAATAAAATAAATGAAGAAGCATATCTAAAAGAGTTTAGAAACAGTATGAGATGATCCTTAACAGGAGCAGAAAGTTAACAGCAAAGCTAGGTGTAAAAATAAGTGATGACATCAACAAGAGCAGCATACTAAGAATAGCTGATAGCATTTGACAAGTGTATTGGTCAAATGTCACTTTTATTTTCTTGTATTTCAAAACTGTTTCTGATAGCAGTATCTTTTTCACCTTTTGCATACCTTCTGTTATTAAGTATTGCTCTAATTAATTTAAAATGCATTCCTTCAGATTTCACCCCACTTTGGGCCAAAATTTTGCAACCCTATTTTGTCCTTTTGTAAAACCTAACCTGTTTTAGTTAGGCTTTTTTGTTCCAATTTCTGAATGAATGCCTAATGGGATTACAGATTGCATCTGTGAACATCCTGTACCTTTTAATCTGTCAAATGTTAGTGTTTACAACACTTGAGATTTAAAAAAAAAAAAAAAAAAAAAAAAGTACTGGATCTCACATGGAAAAATAAAAGTATGTGACAAAGATAGAACATAACCAACCAAAAAATTACAGTAATAGGTCACAATAGGAAGTTATACTAAATACCCTGTGGGAAACGTTGTGTCTAAACCTTCCGATTCTCTTAAAGAATCCCTAGCTGGAAAGTCTAGATTATACTGACTGCGATGGCAATCTAATTTCTATTTTACAGTTCTGGACCAAGTGCTTATTAATGTCACTTGCTTATTTTTAACATACGGCTTTTACCCATCCAGGCAATGAGCTGATCTATCTGGACCCTCACACCACTCAAAGCTTTGTAGATTCAGAAGAAAATGGCACGGTTGACGATGAGAGTTTCCACTGCCAGGAAGCCCCACATAGAATGAAGATCATGAATTTGGACCCTTCAGTAGCTTTAGTAAGTGTCAGGAAATCTGGAATGCATATACTTTATCTCAAAGTAATGTCTCTCTACATTGGTAAGGGCAGCAATGCATCTCCTTGAACAGAACCAAGATCACAAAGCTGTCTTCTGTGATCAACACATAGTAGTTTGTACATAACTACATGGAGAATCTTAGGGCAAGCGGGGAGCTGTCTGTACTGTAGGGAGCTCGCTTTGTTTTCTTTACTGAGCAGCTTTTACTTCTTTCAAGAGGCATTATAATGGTCAGAGCAAGGAACTGAAACAGGTTTACGTGTTTTATTCTATCACTACTTTATGTTTGGTCACCTCTAGACAAGTTACTTAAACTTACTTTATATCATAAGTTAAAAATGTTTAAGTGGAATTATTGTATTTCACCCCAAATTACAAATACAAATGTATTATTTGTAATTCACCCAAAATGTCATGGGGGTACTGTGGTATTTGAAAAAATTGGATCTGATCCCATGCCAGTATCCTGTGATTGGGTGATTGGCAGTTGTCACCAGTGGGATGTGTTTCTAAAGCTTTAAACAATCTGTAAAGATACCGGTATCTGTCATTCATTCACATACCTGTTTTTTAATACTGCTGCTTTTTAGAAAGTTTTTTTGTTTTGTTTTGTTTTGTTTTAATACTTAACTACGTAACTGTGCAAAATGTGGCATGATGCAACGAGACAGACAAAATCATAAGGAAGAGCAAATATTTTCAGTATAGATACCAGAATGGAAATGTTCCTTAGGTGGTCCATCATCTACAAGTTTTCAGCTTCTGCTGATACCTGGACTGTAGGAACTGGGTGGCGCTCCATGGAGGAGCACACAGGAGCTGCTGCTATTTTTTGCTTGACTATTTCGTTAGGGGTTTGCAGGGCCTTGTTCTCCCCGTGGGTTCTCTCCCTAGAGCTGCCACATATTTGGAGTCTTATATCTACTGATCGTACAGGGCATTACTGTATCAGAGGTCAAACCGCCTTACCTGCTGGTACCACATGCCTACCATCAGCAAAGGTAAAACTCTGTGTGTTTGTTTTTTCCCCTAAGGGCTTCTTTTGCAAAGAAGAATGTGATTTTGATAACCGGTGTAGTCTTGTACAAAAGGTAAGAGTGGGAACTTAGCATCTCGATTTGTTCTTTATAAAGTCTGTTTTTTATTGTTTGTTTTTTGTAAAATTTTCCTTTGCATTTTCCTTTGTATACAAATTGTATGAGCCATGGAGAAGAATGCATTAAAGCATCAGGGTAAGGCAATACTACTGAATTGCTAATTGGAAATTGTTCAGCACTTTACCAGCCACAAACCCTGCCAGTTGGAAAATGGGTGTAAACATCCACACTTGAAGGTGTTATTGGGTGACACTTGCTTTTAACTTCTAATTCTCACTAAATGACTAAGGTTTAACTGCCATATTGTAGTGATGTGTCAATGATTTGCTTCCTGATCCTTTTTTATTGTTTGACATAATAGATTGCGTGTTCTAATTATGACTGTTAGTCCCTGCTATCTTAAAGATCTGATTCTGTAAGTGCTGCAGGCCTCTAGCTCCTGCTGATCTAAGGAGAACAGAAGGTGCTGGCTGCCACAGGAAACAGACTTGAGGATGTTTCTGCATGCAGCTGTTAAGCTAAGCACCAGACGTCTGAATGTAAAGTACCATCAACCTCTAAAGGCATTTATTTAAAAAAAAAAAAAAAATCATCTAAGGAAAACAGTTTGTAAATAACTGAAATACAGGACAGAAGGTAACTTCTCTTTGAAGAGGAATAGCGTTTGGCTTCAGGAACACCTTTTTTCCTGACCAAAACCTGTCCTTCAAAATCTGATGCGTTTTTTGTTTTTTTTTTTTCCCTTTGGAGGAGCTGATAGATCTGTCTTTTGTGCTATTGATCAACAGAAAACTTGAGGAGAGTTCTATGCAAGCAACTTCCTTTTAAAAAGCAGAAAATATTGTACATTCCTAGTGTGCTTGCTACATGTAAACAAAATTACAGGTTTGCAGATATCAAAGCTGATATCAAAAGATGATAAGACTGATAATTTGTAGTACAGTTCAAGAGATCTGTCTTCCAGATGTGTTTTAACTAGGGATGTATTACAGAGACCATGGTGCTTGGATTTCACAGTATGTCTGTATAAAGACTTTTTTTTCCTGATGGACATGCGTAATTAAAAAACACTTTCAATTAAGCAGACACGTTTTGTGTTTGAAGCGTCTCCCGAGCCAGCTTTTAAAATGAAAGCATTCTGTCCTCAGGAGATTCTAAAGCAGCAGAGTCTACGGATGTTGGAGCTGGTCCAGAAGCACCCGCCACACTGGCCTCCTTTCATACCTCCAACAAAACCAGAAGTGACAACCACACGAGCAGGTAAGGCACCGATTAAAAGCCTAATTGTGCAATGTTATGTTCCTCGTTAGCAAATAAAAGAATAATCACAGGTAGAATAACTATCCTTTGTGAGTGTCAAGCAATATATAGCAGGCATGTATCCAAACAAGCCATACAATTGCTAGCACAGATTTTTTTTTTTCACTCTTACAAAGTACTTTTCTGGAATGCGTCTTTCAAAGTTTTTTTTTTTAAGTGAACAAAATCAGGCATGTCTTTAGAAGCATTTTTTTCTTTATCTTTTTTTCCAGAACTCATTGAATCTACTGACAAGCTATTTGAATTGGAAGAAGAATTTGAAATCCTGAGTGTGTGAAGGAAACTGTGGTGACTCTTCTGAGTGTTGAATATATTGGTAATATTATTGCATTGACTTAAACAGCCATGTTAGCCCCGAAGTGCCTGAAATTATGGATAACAGAGCACAGAAATCTAGTAGCATCCAAAACTCCAAGGGCAGTTTAACACACAAGCTTCCCCGGATGGAAAGGCAGTAAGAGCTCTTGTGATAAGATGCTTAAAGGGAATCTCTTTTTAACGTACCTTACCTGGAGACAAACGGGCCTTTGAGATTAAGGCAAAAATACATGTATCACTGGGCACCATGTTTGGAGAAAGGGATAACCCAAATGGATATTTCTTGCTCTCATATAATAATGCAATAGTTTAGTTCTTCAAGCAAAACAGTCTTCAGTTAAGGAGGATGTTTACTTCTGTTCCCTCCTGTGGGCTGCGTCATAGGAAAAATACATTGTCTTGTTTAAAAGATCGACTGGATCAGGAGAAAATTGTTTCCTTGTTAAATATTTTAACATGTATTTGAGCAACCAGACTTTATTACAAAAATGTTTCTGTAAAAGGAGCTATGTCTAATGTATACATTTTGCAATAGCCTTCCTGTTTCTGGGAGACCTCAAGAGGAACAGGAGACTCAAATAGTTGATACAGATCACAACCACTGTTATAGTTATGGTATATTTCACCTTGACCTTAAAATTCAAATGATTAAAACTTAGGTTCTTTCTTTCCGAGTTAAAACGAGTCAAAGGTGGTTTAACTGTACCTTATTTATTTTAGAATAGATTTACACAAGTTTCTCTGTTACAGCACTTTATCTGTGCATCTAATAAATTTCTTAAGCTTTTCTTAGGTTGTATGCTGCTATGTTTGGTTAATTTGTGTGAACTAAATATAAACCAGGTTAAACCAGGTTATCTTAAAACTTAATATAGAAGCGTACACAGATTACTGAATTGTTGCTTTTTGACTTCTTGCCTTTTGAAATCTGTTTTGGTAGAAGTGCCTTAACCCTACAGGTTTATCAGAACAGCCTGGGCAGTTTTATTTCTAAGGCAGAGAATCTCTCTCTAGCAGCCATAAGAAAAACAGTTCAGAATAAAGAAAGGCAAAGATTTTTAATCCATGCTGAAGTTCCTTTTCACTACCAGACAGTCCCCCTTGTGGTCATTTTGTCATGCTAGTGTAATGAACATGAACTGCAGACTTTCATCTTCACCAATAAATGACAACATAGAGAAATACTGAATATTGTCTCCTCTCACTTGCACCTCTCCATCAGGGCCACTGTTTTTTCAAACAAAAGAGTTAACGAGATCCTATTGCATCTTGTTTAATGTTTATTAACTACAGTTTGGAAACCACAAACGTAGAAAAAAAATATCATTTCCTTATTTTATTAAAACATATATAAAACATATATAAAACATATATAATATATATATATAACACATACTGTGTTGTAAAGCACACAATTCCCTACCAATGACAACAAAAAAATCATCTAATTGAGCATGCAGTTTTCATTAACCTGTTTTTTTGTTTCTTTTTTTTTTTTACAAATACCCAACAACACATACACATGTGTTGTGTTGTGTTTTTTTCCATCATTTCTCACTGAAGCAATACCCATCCCGTATCAGATCTGTGTCATTACTCTAATTTTTGTTCCTAATGTACTTGAAAAACTTCTTAACTCTATTGATTGCAACAGTGGATTTTTTTCCCTCCGATCTTAACTCCATTTATCAATTACTTATTCTCTTAAAATCCTGCTTTTAAGAGATGGTTAGGTATTCACCATCTCTCACTCTTATTTATAGATTTTCTTTTCTTTTTCAGTAGTTCAGCCCTAGTCAACTCGGAGGTGGGCAGCAGCAGCTTCTATGGAGCTCCTATGCTGAAAAAAAAAAAAAAAAAGTTGAGCCTTGAGGGAAAAGGAAGGTGGGAGAGCCAGATGGGGCAAGAGGAAGGGAGGTGGTTTGACCAGGACACCTTGAGGGTCTGGGAAGAGAAGAAATGGATGGGTGCTTAAGAGATGAGCAGCATCACAGCCTACATACGGAAGAATTGTGACGAGCAGTTTAGAAATGTGAGCGATTGGTGGTCTTGTGTTGATCGGCAGCTGTGCTCCATGGTTATAGCTGTAATTTCAGCAGTTTACTGTGTAAGCCGCATGTTGCCACTTCCTTGATCAAGGCAATGCTGTTCAGTTGCAGGGAAGAGGGGCAAGACTCAGGGAAGAAACGGAACGGAGAAAACTGTACACTGTGGATATGCACACGTAGCCATAAAATCAGTGCTGGACAGAAACAGAGAAAGACAGACAGACAGACAGACAGACAGAACGAAAGGAGGGAAGGAAGGAAGGAAGGAAGGAAGGAAGGAAGGAAGGAAGGAAGGAAGGAAGGAAGGAAGGAAGGAAG
>JBCJKH010070234.1:0-12302 GCA_039877255.1 Loriculus beryllinus
GTGATGAGGCACTGGAATGGGTTGCCCAGGGAAGTTGTGAATGCTCCATCCCTGGCAGTGTTCAAGGCCAGGTTGGAACAGAGCCTTGGGTGGCATGGTTTAGTGTGAGGTGTCCCTGCCCATGGCAGGGCGTTGGAACTGGATGATCTTAAGGTCCTTTCCAACCCTAACGATTCTATGATTCTATGGTGACATTTTCCCAGCTCCAAGTAAGTACTGGATTTTTTCTTCCTTGGTTTCATAACACAGTTTTAAAGACAAACTTCTTGGTAACTTCCTGATTTCAAAATATAAAACTAATGTACTCTGTTCGCTAATGATAAGGAATATAAAAATATTTCATATTCTATCTACCATACAAAAATTAACACTGCATTATACTAATTCTTGGCTTGATTTAAAAATTTGCATTGCCAGCTGTTAATGTAAAATTGCATTTCTACTTTTCTATTCTTCTATTCTTTCACGTGGTAGAAGGTGTACTGTAAATGTACACATCCAATTAAAAACCAAGCGAATGCTTCAATATTCAATTAAGGCTGAAAGAAAAGATCTTGCACTAGGGAATGGCTCCTGCAAAATAGGGGACATTTTCTGTGCAACAGTCATATAACTTCTTTGAAGGACACAAGAGTTGTCATCACACTAGTTATTGGAACTAGTCGGAAATAGATGATCTTAAGGTCCTTTCCAACCCTAACTAGTCTGTGATTCTGTGATTCTAAACTTAATTGCTGTTCAGTGGCTTTTGTGAAGTAATTCTCAGTTCAGTTTCCAATGGGTTCTTTTGGCAGGGAAAGTAACCAGCACCACCACAACTAGTTTTGTGTGGTATCTTAGCTAGGATACAGTGAATAAACAGGTACCCACCCACTTGCTACTGGCTGAGACCCTGAAATCACAGAGCTGAAATCACAAATTGCCTGTTGCAAACAAAGCTCTACAGGTTTGTGTCTCCGTTGTCCCAGCAAGTACAAAGTAAGAAACAAGAAAAGCTCATCTTATCTTTCACAATCATTCTGTAAGTTAACAAAAAAAAAAAAAAATGCAGAGTAAAATAAGAACACAGCCTGTCATTAAAGAACTTTAAAAAAAAAAAACAGAAACATTTTTCCCCTTAGTGTAGAGAAATAATTGAGTAGCTTCAGCAGCTGCATTTCATAGGTGGGCAGAGGTGTTAGTCCCCAGACAACCCATAAAGAATTGGACTGCTTAGCATCCAAAGTCTTTTACATGTATTTCAAAATGGATAATGCTAACACAGTACAGCACTAGGTCAGTATCCTTGTATTTCCCTGCTTGGAGTTCTGCTGTGCACAGACAGTTTTCTGAATAAAACTGTCAAAGGTCAGGCAGGCAGCTGGTTGTGCCGGCTTGCCAGACTGCAGTGCATCCTTTTGTCCTTCCCTAATGCTGTTCCCAAATACATCTTTGTGTCACGCTGTTGATCCAACCACCATCTGTCTGTAGCACAGTTTATAAGATATACATGGCTGATGGGGATGTTGGTGGTTTTGACTTCTTAAGCTTGAGCAGTGTAGGTCCTTGCCTTCAATCTGAGTACTCCTCGTTTTGGGGAGTGCAGTACATGCAAAGGGCTGCAAGCCAGTATATCTTTATGTCGTACAAGTACTGCTTCTAGTTGTTCCTCCTCTGGCTTTCAATCTCTTTGCTTTATTCCTGAACCATCACACATCTGCTTTTCTCCTCAGTTACAGACTCTTAAATGTAAGGTTTTGGTAAGTATAGAATGTCTGGGTAAGAGTTTCTCATGTGCATGTGTATATTTCTATATTCATACAATAATAAGAGTACTACTCCAAATCTCATTAGAAAATATTTATGGAAATTTCAAAAGTATCAAAAAGTATTTTAATATGCTTGTCTAAGAAGTAAGAGGTAGGGGATATTCTTTACTATTCTGATAGTTCTGAAAATGCTTATGTAAAGACTGATTTATTAAAAACTGTGATGCAGCTTGTCTCACATGAATCATAGAATCACAGACTGGTTTGGGTTGGAAAACACATTAAGATCATCCAGTTCCAACGCCCTGCCACATGCAGGGATGCCTCACACTAGACCATGTCACTCAAGGCTCCATCCAACCTGGCCTTGAACACTGGCAGGGATGGAGTATTTATCACTTCTTTGGGCAACCTGTTCCAGTGCCTGACCACTGCCACAGTAAAGAACTTCTTCCTTTCTAACCTTAACTTCCTTTTTTTCAGTTTGAACCCATTAACCCTTGTCCTATCACTACAGTCCCTGATGAAATGCTGTCACTGTGTTACTTTTGGGAGAAGGAGCTTGAAATGCTTTATTGAGTGTTTAAATGGGTAGAGAGTAACATACTGTGAGAGGAGACAAATCAAATTTGAGTTTGACCAGTTCATAATGAAAGCTGAAGAAAATGAAAGGAGAAGGGAAAAAATAGGTTGTTTGTTGTTCCTGTGCTGCTTTGCTGGTTTGAGCAATAGTTGATACACCTGTCTAGTGACTTAAGTATAAAGTGGATTGGGCCTTTTCTGATAACTCGTGAACATATCAACAATTAATGCTTTTTCAAATGCAGATTTTCTATGGAAGAAAGCATCAATTATATACTACAGCTATGCATATGACTTCTCACAAGATGCAAACCACAGGCTGTCAAATGTCAACAAAGTTACAATATAAATTGACGGACTTGTCTCTCAGAAGTGACTGTGAAGGCAGAGAACATAGTGTATACAATATAATAATGGAAGGAAAGTGAGAGAGGATTAATTCTTTTGCTTTAATAACATCATCAACATCTGGCAGAAATGGGGAAGACATCTGTCATAGACCACAAGAGAAGAATCATTTGTAAGTGATACAACAGGAGCTGTACCTTGCAGCTATGGTTAATCTGCTGGCTAGGGAACTTCTGTCAGTACTCCTCAAGGCCATGTATACTGTGCGTGGTACAGCAGATGGCACCAAATGGAAAATAGCAGTAGCATACTAAAATATGTTAAAGATTGAGAACCAGAAGTCTACAAAGATGGATTTTTCAGAAGAACGTGTCCCTGTCCAGCACAATAATTCATCTTTATCTAGTAAGATATATAGCACAGTCAAGTGTGCTTAAATCATTCCATGTTTACTCTATTTGTACTGTATGTGTATGGGATTAGAGTACTTTAGATACTGCTTATGTCAAAGAGAAGAAATACTGTAGTCTTAAAGAAAGAAGACTACATTTGCTACATGCACCTCCAACAGTCTGCAGTCAGGAACAAGATTCAGATGGCAAATATTGTCTGGAAAAGCAAAAATACTATTTCTAGCCAGATCATTAAAGAACAACGTGTTATACTAATTGAGAGGGCCTGGTAGGGGATAGTGTTCCTCAGTGAAACATGCCTGACACAAAAGAGTACTGAGATGGAAGCTCCTCAGCAGGAATCAGGGCTCTTTAGTTCTTCCCCTGGCTGTGGTGCTCACTCACCACTAACTTGGGCCTTTTATTTGAGCCCAGTACGCCTTAGCTTTCCCATATGCCTTACAACATTTAAGAGGTCCTTATTAAAACCAGTTATGTATTTTTTGCCTCTGTACTCCAGTTGGGTACTAGATCGGGGGAAGAAGTTTATAGGGTAAATATCACCATATGAGGCAAGAGGAAGACCAATAGACTGAAGAGTTAGATTCAGGAAACCTTCAAGCTTTTTCAGCATCTCATTGACCACAGCAAACCACTGGAGCTCATTCGATCAACTAGGAAGATTAGGCATCTTACATCGTAAAATTACAACTTAAGTCCTGTAAACTCTGTAGGCTACATTTCTGTTGAAGGTTATTACATTGATATTATTAAAATTATAAAGCTTCTGTATCTGCTCTATATGGACAGTAAATGAAAGGGAGGAGAGAGGGAGAGAAGGTCAGTCACCATGGTGAGATTTATCCCAGCATCTGAAGCCAAGGATTGCTAGTGAGACAGTTTAGATATTTTCCTAGGGACTAACATGCTAAATTTACATTTGTGTACATTGGCTTGTGAAAGTTGACAGTGCTTCTCTGTATATTTTTTAGGGTGTTGCTCCTATAGGGTAAATGTTGTCCTTTTTTTTCATCTAATAATAGCACTGCTACTGCTCAGATCAATGTTATTGTAGTTCTGTACAATGCGTGTGGTTTCGCTTTAAACATGCACATCTTATTTAATTCTGGCCTCTCTGGGGAAAGAAAGAGGGGAATGGAAAAGGAGGGAGAAAGAATGAGAAAACAGAGAAAAAAAAGGAGGGAGAAAGAATGAGAAAACAGAGAAAAAAAAGCAGGAAAAGGAAGAAAAAGGAAAGAAATGGGAAAAAAGGAATCTTCCCCCAGCTTTTTCAGATGGTTACCTATTTGCGGGCCCTTTGAACAGGAGACTTACCTTCAAACTATGAGGACAGTTTGGAGCTGGCAGAAGAATAAAAGGGAGAAGAAACGATTCTACAAAGAGATAAGAGAGATTCTGCGAAACGAGGATGTAGCTGCTTTGCTGATGGCCCCTTCACTGGTAGGAGCACATGGTGGCTGTCTTACACATGGTTCATATCTGAGCACTAACCTACTCGTGCACTGTTAGCAAATGGCTCTGCCTAGCACACTGAGCAATGTGGGTGCCCCCTCTACTCACACTGCAGCAGCACTGGCCTGTCTGTGACAATCCAGCCTTCCTCAGGTGCCTCTTCAATAGAAGAGGCTCTGAGAATTAATGAGGGCTTTCACTGCAGTGGGAGAATAATACTTTAGGAACTGGAAGATTCTTAAGTAGTTTGCTGACTTTGATTTTTTTTTTTGCTTTATTCAGTAGTGATTGAACTGTTTTCTGGAAGGGACAGACTATCTCCTGTGCAGTCACAGCCCTTTCTATCCCCTGTGCCAATGAGTCACACACAGCAACCCAGCCACACAGCAGCACTTCATTGCAACACATCATCGCAGCCCAGCCTGCACTCAGGCACAAAAGCAGGGGATGCTTCAGCCTGCTGAAGCCATAGAAAGAGACATTTGCCTTCTGACCCAACCCGTGATTAATTCCCTTACTACTGTGCTAGAATTATTTGTATTGTCACTGAGGCAAATTGTGTTGATTCCTTGCCCGATCGTAAAGCTGAGATGATGCAGGAGAGGGGGAAGCAGGTAAACATCGTAACAGAGTCCAGCCCTCTGAATCTGAAGTCACAGAAATAACTAAGCCCCACTGCTGGAGTCTACTCCTGTGTGTGTTCTCAATTGTATACTTGATTTGTTTACTTACAGATCATGCCGGAAGATACGACATAACGATTCTGTATAACTATACAGAATCACAGTAGTGTTGTCATGCAACAGAGGTATCAGTTGTGCTCCCCCTGCTGAATTGAAGGATGATAGGAGCATTGTTTTCTATTAATGTATCTATATAATCTCCAACGCATGGGACACTTCAGAGGTCAATAATGGGCAGAGAGCTGTATGCGGATTTTGTGTAAGTCAGCTTAGTTGTCTAGCTCCTTTTGTGCCCTGTCCTGAGGAGTTTACGAGCTAGGAGAAGGATTGATACACAAGGATGTAGCACATATGGGGAAAATAAAATGAGATGACAAGTCTGACATTCGGGGCTATGCTGAAGCATCATTTTCTAGGCACAGCTCCTAGTAAATTTCACAGGGAATTACGTACAAAATGCCTGGCATTATAAAGCATAGCATTATAATAGGTTTAATAACTGCTATAAATAACTGCTATTATATGACCACCAGCTAGTAGCTTAAACATAGAGCAATTTCTTCCCTAGAACAACACAAACTGGAAGGCGGAATTAAACTCCTTGCGATGGAAGCCACCTTTTTCACATATTTTCACAATATCTAGTGCAGTGGGACACTAATAACAATGGGAAATTTCAGCTTTTAATTTTAATCTTCAGTCTTTCTGGGTTAGCATTTACCTTTCAGGAGACTTAACTTTTTGCATGTAATTGTAGTCTCTGGATCTTTGAAAAAAATGCTTCTTTTGAGTGTTCTGAGTGGAATAAAATACTGTTATTAGCCTTTAACCTTTCTTAAATCCCTCTTCCATGACATTCATATGGCATCACATATTACAATATAATATCCTGGATAATATGTGCTATTATGAATATCTTTACTTGATGAACAGGGTAATTAAGGTCTCTGTGCATGGTGCATGATTACATATAGCATAATTTATTATGATTAATCTAATAATTCAACTATTGGCATAATTCATTATGATTAAATAAAAATAATATATGACAGAAATAAGAGTTCTACCCTACCAGCATGTCTGATATTTTAATCCATTTCATGTTTGTGGAGAAATGCAAAATTAATAAGCAGAAAAATAAAGTATTCAACTTCATTCTAGCAGGGAAAAAAAGAACAAAACCAACAAAAACAAACAAAACCAAGCAAACAAAACCTCTTTTTTTTTTCTTTACCTGTTGACTTCTTGGACACATCACTACCTGAGACATTTCCCTGGAAGCTCACATCTCATGCTCCAGAATGCAAGCTTTCATTAAAAAATCATTACTTGATGTTCATATGCATGTGAACAGAATGCAGTTGTTCTCTGCTAGTGAGTTTCAGCCAGCCTGAAACAATCACTGTGACAAAAGAAAAGAAAAACAGCTGTATCATCTGATAGCAACTTTAAGCATCAATGATGAGGATTTATTGTCAGTGTTCTCATTGTTGTTGATCCCAGCAGAACAAAAAAAATATAGGGTTACTGATTGATAAGATCTTCTTAAGTCGTCCGGTGTCACACTCTGATGAATAATGTCTTGCAGATGCTCAGCCTCCATCTTAAAAGTTAGTTATACTTTTTGCCCTCACTGTTCACAGAATGAGTCTGCTTTACTCCAGTGATTTAAGTTTCCTCTGATATCCAGCATAAATATGTGCACAGTTTTTTCCCAGGCATTTTTATGCCAAAAATCTCTTTTATCTTAAATACTTCTTAGTTACCATTGCACATTCATCTCTCTCCCTGTCACATGCAGCAGCTACATCACCTTTGAACCTTCACTTTGCTTGTCAGATGACATGCTGCGTGTTCCCCTGATCATGTTATCAGCTCTTCTCTTCACCTCTTCCACTTTGAATCACTTTCCTGACCACTGTTCCAGATGAAGATTTCCTTCAGTCTTATACAACAGCATCAACACTTTAAATATTTCCGCCTCTACTTTTCCTCTGCAAGCACTGCTTGTGGCATTTTCTAGACACATCACTTTGGCAGCTGACAGACATTCTCTTTGACTAGTACCCACGTCCTTTCTCACCTCAGTGATTTCCAACTGATGAGTTCCCAGTTTATAGCAGACACTCATGTCATTGATCCCGCAGTACCTTACCTTGCATTCTGAAAACTTCCCATTCCTGTGCAATCTTCTCTTTTATTGCTCTTTCTTTGTGGCCTCCAAGGGCACAGGGAAGCTGCTTTCAAGGGCTGGGCTTCAGGTATTGCATGGTCAAGGAGCAAAGAAGGCAGGAGGAAACTGTACAGAAAAAAAGAGAAGGGCATGAGGAAGGTGAAGGTAGTGCTGAAGGATGCTTGTTTTCTTTAAAAAGAAGCTATATCAGTCCTGTTCTTCAGAGCTGCTGAGAAAGGGGACAGATGAAATTATGATTTTTCCTGGTGACTGTAAGCAACATTCTGCTTTGGAAAGAGTCTGGATTTTTGGTTGATTGAAGAGCTGGGCATAGCAATTTAATTTTTTTCCCCTTTGCAAATTCCAGTATTTTTGAGACCGCTTCATTTCTTATTGATGGGAAAAATGAGTTAGGTTCAGGGTAATAATACAAGTTCTTAGCCCAGAGTATGCCCTATTTGATTACGTATCCTAAAATCAATTTTTAACAGAAATTTTAATCACATATCACTTACTTTAAAAGGGCAAAGATGCTTTCGAGTGTTGATCATGCTTGAGGCAACTTGGTTACTTTTTCATTCTCTTCTATCCCCATTATCACTGTCCTGTAACCAATTCAAGATTAGTAAGGAGCTTTCACACAAATTGACATACATTCAAACCAGCTAACTAAAATTAATATATTCTGAATCTGTGCTGATATATTTTTTTTTTTTAATATTTATTCACCTGAAACCTATGAACCTGGTATAATGGGAAGGAGGAGTCTTTCATCTCTTTTCATAAGAACATTTCCTGCTCAATTGTGACAGAAAATACTCAGTCCTCCTCATTAATGAATTTGTGTTACATTTCACATGGCATGTGACTTGAGCAGCAAATGATGGGTTTGCAGCATAGAACAGAAATACCTAATGAGTTTTCGAGCTTCTTGAATTCCAAAGCTAGCCATTTGATTGCTGTGCAAAGATAACAATTGCCTCAATATCCTGATTAAAATGGAACGAAACATATTTATAATAGTTTATTCTAAGTCTGGAGATGAAAATGCCTTTCTGCTGTCAAGTAGTCATCACCCACTGCATGTAATTAGCAACTTGCCTTGCACTGGTTTGAAAGACACTACTACAATGTATGCATATAGTAGGATTTTTAGGATAAAAGACTGAAAATTGAATAGAAACTACTGAAAAGAAACAATAAATGTATTTTCCATCTGAAAGCTAGCGACTTTTTAGAAAAAATGTGTAAGCGTGGCTGATTTCCCATATTGTTTGCTACAGAATAATCTTGAAACACTTCACAAATCAAGAGTTTTTCATTGCAGTACAAATATATGTAGTACAATTTAGTACAGTTAATACAAAAAGGTACAGTTAACGTAGTACAATTATATACCTGAAGAGTGTCAGTTTTCTTCTGCTCTCAGATAGTCTCTTAGTTGAACCTTTTTGACTGCATATGTTTCTTAAGTCTTAGGCCACGTTTTCATTTTTCTCTTCATTATATATATGAAACTTATAAAGAAAGCCTTTTCCAGCTTCACTAAGGGGAGAAATCAGGCTTTTGCATTTTAACATGGAACAGCATTCACTAGTTTCAGACCATGTTTGTTCAAACACATTGTGATGTTGTTTCATAGTATGAACTCAGCCCCAAGTCAAGAACCTCTAACTTCTGATCATAACCTTCACTGAGTCATTGCCAGGATCTTCAACAGTTGCATGGAGTAATATTCTGTATCAAGTGGACAGCAATACTATGACAAAAATACCCTTTGAAGATTCATTAATTAATATTTGCATAGTATTTGAAGGTAAATACATTAAGCTTCATTAATATTGTGTATTTATTGGATTTCCGATTAATCCAAAGAGTTTATGAATCTACAGTAACTTTGCCTTTTGGCTAAAAATACTTGCAATACCTTTAAAACAGTAATGATGAAATGACTAATAACAGGCTATTGCCTAGATGCTCCTTGTTTTCAACTACCTGGGTCTCTATAATGGCTCCTGCGAGAAAATGTCAACAGAAATAATACAAATAATCAGTGTTTGGTTAAAAGATTTATCTGATCTTTGAAATGGTAGGACTAGATGAAGTATTTATTAGTTGAAAACCGTTATTACATGTAACTCTCCGACCAGTAAACTTTCCCTCACCTATCGAATGATGCCCATGGTAATGAGTCTGTCTAACAGATGCAAACTGTGGTGTGAGTTGTAGTAATAAGTACTGTAACACAAATGCCTAAATTTTACACATATTTCAGCATGACTTGGAAGGACCAAGAGTTTATTTGTACACTTAGAATCATGCAATGATTGGAACTATTTCTTGCAATGGCAGCCTGAAAGACATAAGACCACAAGAGGAGATAGGATTCAGGAAATTTAAGAAAGATAGAAATATTACTAATGATGCAGAAGGAGGAAGCATTGTGTGAAGAATTGAATTTGAAGGAAAATGAGAAAGAGAGCATTCATAAAGGCCAGCAGTAAGAAAGGCAAAGGCTGAGGTATCACCAGAGAAGCTAGGCTACCCATTTTTTAAGTCTGGTTTTTTTTGCAAGAAAACATGTTTAAAGATGCTCCAGATAGGAGATGATTAATAAGCCAAACTGAACTGGGACGGAGCTGTTGCTGGAAATTCTTATACACATCTTTTTTCACTGTAGTATTTCAAGAGAAAGAGTGTAATCAGAATTACCAGCTTGTGTGTAAGCTACATACACGTAACTGTATGTATAAAGGCTTAAATTGTCAACAGTGCTGTCAGAACACAGTGTAATTTGAATAGACAGGAATTCATTGAGGTACAGTTTTCAAAGTAATTAGCTAAAAAGACCCACAGTTTATCAGAAACAGATATTCCAAGTAAGTATTCAGTGCCAGATACTGAATGGCATTTCAGTGCCTAAGTTCCATGTTTCAGCAGGAGAGTAAAGGCTTGTGCATACAAAGCGTGCTATTTTCCCAAGTTTTGCTAATTCCGACTGAAGTTACCTGTGTTCATGCAAACTGAAGGCATCCATTAATGGGAAATGAGGGAATTCAAATTTGAATGTATGTGGTATGTCTGCAAAGGGACTTTGACCAGCTGGAGAAATGGATCAACAAGGAACCTCATGCGGTTTGACAAGGGGAAGGGCAGAGTCCTGCACCTTGGGAGGAACAGCCCCAGGCACCAGTATGTTGGAAATGCTGGAAAGCAGCATGGCAGGAAAGTACCTTGGGGTCCTGGTGGTCACCAAGTTGAACACAAGTCAACAATGTGCCCTTGCTGGGAGGTTTAACAGCATCCTGGGCTGCATTAGGACTATTGCCAGAAGGTTAAGGAAAGTGATCCTTGTCCTCTGCTCAGTACTGGGGAGGCCAAACCTGGAGCACAGGGTCCAGTTCTGGGCCTCCTAGCACAAGAGAGATATGGGGGAACAGTCCAGTGAAGGACCACTAAGATAATTAAGGGACTGGAACATCTCTCCTATGAGGAATGTCTGAGAGAGCTGGGACTGTTTAGCCTGGAGAAAGGAAGGCTCAGGGGAGGTCCCATAAATGTCTACAAATACCTGCAGGGAGGGTGCAGAGGGGATGGAGCCAGGCCCTTTTAGTGGTGCCCAGTGCCAGGACCAGAGGCAGGGAACACAAACTGAAACACAGCAGTGTCCCACTGAAAAATCAGGAAACACTTTTACATTGTAAGGATGACCAAATACTGGTAGAGGTTGTCCAGAGGTTGTAGAGTCTCTGTCCTTGGAGATGTTCAAAAGCAGAATGGGCATGGTCTTGGGCAGCCTGCTGTGGGTGACCCTGCTTGAGCAGGGAGAATGAACAACATGACTTGCAGAAGGGCCTTCCAGTCTCAGCCATTCTGTGATCTGGTGTGTTGGTATACATGAAAAAGTCTTGAATCCTACATGTTTAAATCGATACATTCATCTGGGAACTAGGGTGCAGTCCCTGCCTTGCATAACAACAGCAGCAGTACAGGTGTTGCCTTCAAGGTACAGACTGGCAGTTGTCTGAATATGCCTCTGTTTTGCATACAACTCAGTAGCCCCCCAGTTTCCCTCTTACCTCATTTTTTGTCTGGATTAATTACTCATTCATCTATTCAGTTCTGGGGTGGTACACATTAGATGTGACATGAGATGTTGCAAACAGCCACAATTATGCCACATGTACCACTCAACGATAATGTAACACCACATTACTACAGTTTGTTTTGTGAGGTACTGGGTGCCAGGCAGAAATCTAGGCCAGAAGCACACTCAGCAGGATTTTAATATGTATTGCTAAAAGAATGGCTAAGACCTCCTGACCAGCTCATGCTTCAATGACAGCTCAAGTCTGAAAAGTAGCACCAAGAAAGATAAAAGCTGTTAAAGTTCCTGCCAGAACCACTCAGCGCTACAGATGCTGACTTGCAGTGCTGAAGCCTTCAGCTGTGCAATGTCTAGCACATCTCTGTGAGCATCCAAGTGCTTACAAGGACAAGCAGTACGTAACACTCTTCTGTCCATTTTGGACAGTGACAACTTACAACCAGCACTAGCTACTCAGAAAGACTGGTAGGAGGGAAACCATGCCCATTGGTGAGTTTGAACTCATGTTCAAGAATCAGTCATTTTTGGCTGGTTTCCAACCCATACCTGATAACATACTGTAGGAAAAAATCCTTCCTAGAAGTGAGGTTCCAAGCCAAGACTCTGTCAGGACATAACATTGCAGCCAACCTGGTTTTACCAAGGGGAAGTCATGTTTGACCAACATTATAGCCTTCTATGAGGAAGTAACTAGGTGGATGAATGACGGTAGAGCTGCAGATGTGTTTTTTCTTGATTTCAGTAAGGCATTTGATACTGTCTCCCACAGCATCCTCATAGATAAGCTAAGGAAGT
>JBCJKH010070239.1:934-11410 GCA_039877255.1 Loriculus beryllinus
GGATGTTGTGATTGCTCCATCCCTGGCAGTGTTTAAGGCCAGGTTAGACAGAGCCTTGCATGGCATGGTTTAGTGGTGGGCAGGGGGGTTCGAACTAGATGATCTTAAGGTCCTTTCCAACACTAACTATTCTATGATTCTATGATTCCTGTACTTTGGGTTCATACAAACAGAAAATGGCTGTTAGGTTTTAGAAGTAGTAGATATCTATCTTGTATGAACTATTCTGAGTGATCTGTACCTTGAGTTTAGTTTTGAATGAGTTTAAAAATCCAGTTTTGGAATAAACAAGCTATAAGTAGTCCCAGCTGTCAAACTAAGAATGTACATGGTGCTTCTCTTCAGCCTTTGTGACATGTAGAATGTGGCATTCTTTCCTGAAGATTCTTTGGTTCATAATATTAGATAAGCATAATCCAGATTTTCTCTCAACTTTTAGTCATCTGTGGTCTAAATTTGTCAATTTAACAGATGCATAAAAGACCTCACAAAGCTAAATTTAGGATTCTAACAGAGGATATAATGTCTTCTGTTATAATTGCATATATCTTCGTTTAAGTATATGTATAAAAACAGGAAAAGATTGAGGAAATGGGGGGTTCATCAGTGACTGACACAAAGAAGTAATGTCCAGAATATATAATTTCAGAGAATTTTCAGTCATTTTAAAGGTGATTCAAACAAGTAGATCAATAGATGTTGCTTAAATTTGGACTTCCATTATTTTTTTCTCTATTCAGTATTGTAGCATCATTATTGATTACATATGTAAGAAAACATTACAAGTTTGAATTTTTAGGTTTGAAGTAAGGTGAAAGCAGGTCCCTTTGGAACTACTTTGACGGTTAGTCTAGGACAAGCAATATGAATAATTATTTTTTCCTGTGTTTTGTTGTTTTGTTGTTGGTTTGGTGTTTATTTTTGTTGTTGAGTTTGGTTTTTTTTAATACAGTGGTATGTATTTCTATTTCAAACTTTGCATGATTAGTGCATCCTTTCAGAAACTCTGCAATTTTATGCTCTTGCAATATTGAGTCAAGCTTTAGGTGTTGATGCCACTGCAATTCCTCTGGTAATCATAGCTCAACTTGTTCAAACAAAAATTTAATGTCTGGTCATATGAGATACCACAGAAGTGTTTTGTTTACAAAATCCATGTATGACATTACTTTCTTCCTTATGTTTTGCAGGATAAAATGAAAACTTCTTACTGCTGGTGCATTTGAGTCTTGACCTGTCTGATTCTGCTATTAAATGATATTATATTTTAGGAAATGGGACGCAAAAAACTTGCATAGGTACTGTATTTTAAAAATCATATGAAGCATTATTAAACTGATAAATAATAATTATTAATTGCTTGTGAATGGTTTCAAAGACTGCATTTCATTCCTGTGCCAGTGAAACAATTTAAATTAAAAGCATAGTGTGTGTGCACTGAGTGATTTGATTATGATTTTTAGATAGCTTGCAGGGATTTCATTATAGGCCTGAGATTCTGGAATAACACTAACTTTGAATAACCCACCTGTGATTACAGTAGGTTTCAGTCTGCATGGATATAAAGAAAAGCTTTATAAAATAAAAAAACCCAAACAAATAACCAAATAAGCAAACAAAACCAAGCAAACAGAAAACCAGTAAACTAAACCAAACAACAACAACAACAAAATCATAATCTGAGAGTTACTAGATATGCTGATTTTCATTTTGGGGCAGCTTTACAGAACTGCTAGGCTCATGAGCTCATTTTTCACTAAAGTCTCATTTTTCATTAAGCTCCTAAGTTTCTCTTTTCTTGAAATTTGTATTGACACTGCTGCTTGCCTTAGAATTATAGCTGATCTCTGCCAATATGGCTTGATTGTAATTCGAAAGATAAGACTACCTCCTTCCAGGCATTAGTTTTGTTTGTTTGTTTGGGGATTGTTTCCCAATGAGGCAGGCAGGAGATACTGTTACAGTCTCTCATATTCTGTATTAGACAGATTTTAAGGAAATAGAAGTGTATAGATAGTACACAAATAAAATATGGCTGAAGGATATTGAAGGGATGAAGAAGATAGAGTGGTATGTGAAAAATGAGAAAATATATTGAATGTACAGAAAACTGAGGGAAGCAGAAATTAAACTGTCAGAACAATTAGAAATATGAAACACATAAAGGGGTGTAGATGGTTAAGGATAAGGATAAGAAAGAGCAGTTGGGACAGCTCTTTTACCTTCTGAACAGTTAGAACATCTTTCTGTGTTTACAGAAATGCAGAGTTGGAGATGAACCTGAAATAAACAGCATTATTAGATGGTTGCTTCCTGGAAGCTCAGAAATTAAAAGGATAATTTTTGGTGCCCTGATTTAAACCAGTCTCATTTTTCTTCAGGGAAGAAAGGAGGGAAAGCTGTCAAGTTGTTTGACTGCTTGTCTTTGGCAGTATTGCCCTTTACACAGAGATGAATTATACGCTAAACAAGTTCGATATGATCTGCAATAAATTATGCTTACTTTTATGATGTATTCATTTACACTCTAGAAAGCAATGAGTGAGATTCTGCTGTAAACCACGCCAGAGCACACAGCTAGCTTTGTGAAAAGGAGAACAGAGCTGAAAAGGAGAAAAGGCATGCAGGGGTGGGAAGACATAGGTTAATCTAAGATGTTTTAAGCAAGGCAATAAAACAGGGAATTTTAGTCTACTTTTAAACTGCGTAGTATAAAAAGAAAGTACCTCCACATCACAAAAATTAATGTGGACATCTGAATGCAGACCACGAAATTTTATTAGTAGTCTTGTAAGAGAGTGGATTTTATACTTTATTGTAGGCTTTTCTTTTTTTTTTTTAGTTTCATCTGGGACAGAGTTACGTTTCTTCTTAGTACCTGATACATACCTAGTAGTGCTATGTTTTGGATTTAAGATGAGAATAATGTTGATAACATGCCAATGTTTTAGTTGCTGTTTCCTCATTCCCTTCCCTTCCCATTCCTTTCATTTTCCCTTTCCCTTTCCTTTTCCCTTTCCCTTCCCCTTTCCTTTTCCCTTTTCCTTTCCTTTTCCCTTCCGTTTTCCCTTTCCTTTCCCTTTTGGTTCATTTTTTGGCAATATTAATGAAACTATCACTTTTATTAACAGAAACTCTATGCTTGTGAAAATTGAATAACGCTTAACAGTAATGCTTTTCTTTGATCACAGACAAGCTGATTTTTGTGCCATAACTAAGTTTCCCTCTATCCAAAGTATCTAACACACAACAATTTAGTTACAAGCTTATTTACTGTAGGCATGTTTGATACCTTTTGCTGAAACTTACCCTAAGAACATTATCTGTATATTTCTTCCAGCTTCCAAATTCAGTGTCAGTCTACTTTGCAAGACTGGGCTTCAAGCAATCAAAAGATGCCATGAGACAAATTCACTTTAAAGTGATAAAGAAAATGAGTCTCTTCTTAATCATCCCAATTTTGTTCCTATTGATTTTGTTTTTTTTCTTTCTTTCTATGTCTGCTTCTTCTCCCTACATGTGGAGTTATTACAAAATTCAAGTTTTAACTTGGTTTCATTTAAGGAAGATGTGCCAATTTTCAAGAAATGACTCATCTTTTTTTTTCATTCACTTGCCTTTATTTTTGCTCAGTCCAGGAAATCTGAGAAAATTCTGAAGGACTGAAAAAACACAAAGGAAAAGTGAGAATGGGATTTCATAGAAATACCTAAGTCTAAGAGAAATTTCTCAAGACTTATAGAGGCATTACAAACTCTGTAGCATAATGATGAAATCAGAATTAAGATTTTTTTAAAACATTTACATTGATAGAATTGGAAGCCTGGTCAATAGATACTACTGCATTGGTGTATACTTTGATTTCTCTAAGGTATTTGAGTAATGCATTAGGTTTTGATAAAAAAATATTATACCATATTTAATAAACACAATATTGAGTAGATGTTTAAAACTGACTAGTTAACTAGATTTCCATATAACCTATCAGAGAAATATCATGATAAGGGATATTTTGGAAATTATCTTTAGGGTTTTTTTTTCTAAATTTTTACCTATGACCTACATGATATGGTTACTTTCTAACATGGCTGCTAAATGACACCAACTGATGAAGGAAGTATTGATGAGTAAAGCTAGTAAGACCTTTTTTTCTCCTTTATTACAGCTAAATGCAAGTGATTGTTTTGTTTTGGTTTTTTTTTTTTTTTTTTATTTCAGAGTGAAAAATACATGTCATATACATTGATACAAATTTTATACTGTTTTAAGTCAATAATTTAGAAGAAAGATTTCAACATCACAGTTTGCTTCAACACAAATTCTCACTTGCTGTGCTCGTGAAAAATGTAGAGGAACTTTTTAGCACAGAGCTCATGGAAGGAGAATTGCTGCAATTCTATATCCAATTCAAGACAACAACAAACTCTGTAAAATATCAGGAAGATCACCTGAAGTGGGGTCACAGTGCTTTAAGTTGGGTGGAAAACCTGACAGGAGCTCAGTTGCTTCCATTCAGCTTCCTTAAAACACTTTAGACTGACGTTTGCGATCTGCTGCATTTAAGGCTTCAAATGAGATCCACATAAAGACAAACACTACGTTATAAGTCTTCAACAGACTTTATTAAAAAAAAAAAAAAAGTCAATAGATGACTTGTTCATCGAAAATAGATAATTAAGGATAATATCACATGGTAGAGGATTTTCAGACTTGCTGGAAAATACACAGTTAAATCCAATGTTTTGGAAGATTTGGTCTTTAAATATAACAATTTGCCTTAAAGACACTTCCCATTAGAAAAACTGGGAACCTCAAAAACTTCAACACATACAATTTATGAGAACCGTGTTCTACAGTGAGATGGCTATTTAAGAATGCTTGAGTAAACACTGTTGCCAGAGCTAAATGTTGAAAGATATGGGTTCATAAAAATTTGCAATAATACAGCGTCATGTGGGAGATGGGACCTTATGATCCTCTGTCCTTGCACATTCTCCTTTGGTTTACCCGATGCAGGGCCCTGGATAGGACAGATTTTAGAACATCATAGTTCTGGCAGCAGACCATGACCAAGTTCTGTATTTCATTACTTCAGTTGATTGTCCTCAGAAGTAAGGAAAGAATCCTGCACTTCATTTAGCACTCCTAGACTCACTGTTATTTTGATGTGTTCTTTCAGTTTTCTTTTCTCACCTTAAGCAGGGTCAGATAAATCACAGCACCCAGTACTCTGGTATCTGTTGATAATAAAATGTTTCTGATAATATTATATTTCTCCAAGATTATTTTCCCTGCTTGTTAGTGGCTGTGGTTGCATGATCTTTGCCCCTTTTTCTGTGACACTCTGTACCAGGTAAAAAAGGTTAAAAGACAAATAAACTCATTACTTATGTACAATTATAACCAGCTAATATATCCACACAGCTAAAACATGAGCAAAGACAGATGAAATAATTTTGATCACTCTTTAGACAAAATAGTCAATATTCAGCTTTTTATCTTGGGGATTATTTTTCATCATGATGATGTTGGCAGATTTGTTCTAAGAGGGTTTCCTGTAGGAGGATAGAATTAATGCTCTTAGAAATGCCTTTTTCTTTACTGAATAAAGATTTGATGCCTCCACAATAACAGTTAACATCACTGAGCCATTAAACAAAATTATTTTTTTTTTCTTTTGAGTTTATTAAGCTTCAGAACATTTTAAGTCTCTCATGCTCCATGATGTAGTCAGCTTTTCTATAAGCAGAAAGCAATTCTCAAAAGTGCAATCTGTAGTCATGACACTGACATAAACCTTACTGTAAAGAAAAAGCAATGATATTTTTAGGGAAAATTTTAGTTAGGTGATGAAGAGAGATATTTCAGTTTTCCCAGATCTGCAAGTGTTTTTAATAACCAGCTGAATATGTAAGATATGAATTACTGAGAAGGAATACATTGATTAAGAAAGGATGCAATGACTAAAATAAATACTTGTATGTAGGTCTTAAGAAACTGTGTAGCAAGGAACATGGATTGTCCCAACATTATTTATCTAGACTGTGATGCATTGGTTTCTTTAGGAGGAGGCTTTGGGAAACTTTCTCCAAAGCCTTGGAGAAATCCAGGCAGACAATGTCATCTGCTTGCCCTGCATCAACTGGGCAGGGTACTATACCATAGAAGGTCATCAGGTTTGTCAAGCATGATTTGCCCCTGGTGAGTCCATGCTGGCCATTCGCAGTCATGCGCTTCATTTGACTTTTGACAGCCCCCAGGAGGATTTGCTCCAAAACCTTCCCAGGGACTGAAGGAGGACAATGAGCCTATGATTTCCTGGATGCTCCTTTGAGCTTTTCTTGTAGATGGGGGTGACGTACCTTCATTTAGCCTTCCGGGATGTCCCTTAGTATGCATGACTTCTCAAAGACTGTGGGGAGTGGCCTCACAAGGACATCAGCCAGCTCTTTTAACACTCTCAGGTGGATATTGTGAGGGTCCATCAATCTGTAGGGGTAAAGCTCCTGCAATAGTTCATATATCAACGCTTCCTTCATTGTTGGTGGGTCTGTGTTTGTATCAACCTGGGTTTCAGTCCCCTTGGCCTGGGGGCCAACAGTGTTTATAAAGACAGAGATGAAGAAACTGTTGAGAACCTCTGCCCTTAAACATTGTAGGTGACTAATTCCCCTCCTTTGCTTAACAGTAAGCCAATACTTTCCTTCTGTGCCTGCTTGTTGTTTATACATTTGAAGAACCCTTTCTTGTACTTCTTGAAATCCCTGGCCAATTTGAATGCTAAAATAAGAGATCAGAGCAAGCAAGACAACCACATAGAACTTGAAATTTTAGACGAAATAGTTAAATAGACATTAAAATACTTTATCAGGTCAACCAATAAACTACCACTGTTTATACAACAGAAATATTTGATATCTGTATCACATATCTTGAACAGCAACCTAATATAAACAAATATCTAAATGCTATTATATAAATTATCTACTGTCAAAAATAAAGAAATATGAAAATATAATGAAATTATAATTATAATTATATTATATTATAATAGAACATATATAGTTATATTAATTATATTACATGTATTATATAATAATATTAATGATATTTATATTATATTAATATAATAATGAAAGAAATCACAAGTCAAAACCAAAAGAATTTTTTTTTATTTGGGAATTTATATCCTTCTATGCATTTTTCTGACAAAACACACTAGTTGATATCATAAATTATTAAGAATTTCTGCATGAATCGCATACAGTGTATATTTTATACCATAGGGAATTATTATTTTTGTTTTATGACATGATAAATATAATGCTTCAAAGTTATTGGAGTTTTGTTTTGTCTTCTGTCAAATATTTCTTTGCAGTAAAACTACAAACAGCAAATTCAGTAGTACATTTAGTGACAAAAATGCATTTAAACCTATTTTAATAAATTAATTATCATGTTCAGATTAAAAAACTTCATTTAATTTTGATTGGAACAGATTTTGTATGAGTTTATAAGCTATTATTCAAATGTCTTGATAAAGATATCACACAATATTAAATACAAATGTTAAACAGCTTTTAAGAAACACATAATAAATAATAAATGACATATTAAAATTATGTTCCATTCTCTCACCATAGAGAAGTCTCAATTATACAGTTAGAGAATTAACAATTGTTTTAAGAGACCGTTACTATATTTGTCTTCATACAGGCAAGGTGTTGCTAGAGACTGCACTTAGAAAGACTTAATAATTAACAAAATAAATACACAAATAATGTAACTGTCAGTATCTAGTCACTAGAACTGTCAATGGGCATGGAAGTGGCTCTGCTTCATCTCTGACCATCTATCTTTAAATTGTGATCAAAGATGGTCTGGATAAGTACATTTTCTTTTCTTCAGAGCTCAGTAATTGATTTAGAATCTTCATGTTGTGACTATATTATACATGTTTAACAGCTCAGGATACTTCTGAAAAAGAATTAATGGAGATGGTACTGGTTGAAATGTTGCCTATCTCACAGGAAACACTTCCGCCACAAAACCCCCAAATTTATCATGCCCCAGTTCACACAGGGAAAAGCTAGGTCCTTCAGTGGTCAGCTACAAATGGCAATTAATTCATCTCTACTTTAGAATAATTTTCTTTATTGTCAAAAAACCTGAATTTCCAATGATTTCTTTGAGTAGTTTGTTATTCATTTGCTAGTATGGGCTGGGATAAAGTTAATTTTCTTCGTAAAAGGCAGTTTGAGGCCATATTTTGTGTTCCAATCATAGTTCAATGAACTGAGGTTTGCTAACCTGAATATGCTGTTATTACTCTTATTAAAATGAATTTAAATAATTTTTATTAGCAAATACGCTATTAAATATGCTGGTTTGATTTTACTGCTAAAAAAATATTTAACAGAAGACATATGATGTCATGCTCAGTGTATAAAGCTGAGGAAAGAAGAAGGAAGGGGGAAACGTCCAGAGCAATGGTGTTTGCCTTTCAAAGTCACCATTATGCGTGATGGAGCCCTGGAGATGGCTGAACACGCGCCTCACAATGGAAAGTGGTGAATGAATTCTTTATTTTGCTTTCCTTGTGCAAGTAGCTTTAGCTTTACTTATTTAAGCGTCTTTACCTCAATCCATGAGTTTTCTCACTTTCACACTTCTGGTTCTCTCCCCCATCTCACTTGGGGCAGCGGAGTGATTGAGCAGCTGCATGGGGCTTAGTTACTGTCTGGGGTTAAACCACAACAATCCTGTGTCTTGTTTGTGTTGCAATCAGTTAAAAAACAAATTATGAGTTCCTAAAGATAAAATTAATTCAAATTAACTGCAGTGGCTCCTGAAGGCTTTGATAAGGTAAACATGGAAATAATTTGGAAGAATATTAAGACATCATGCATGAAGACTCACATAAGTATGATTATCAGAGCAATCAAAAATCAGATAGATTATAGAAGGCAAGATTATGACTTTGAAGATTAATAAGAACTTGTGCTACAAGTCTATTAATTGGAACTGACCAATGTAAAAAGATTCTGGGTTTTCATCATCTAATAATATTTCATAAACTTCCAAATAATTCAGTAATGGAAAAAGTGTTATCTCAGAATATACAGGGTAGCATACGAGGTATAGCTTGTAGTGTAGGGTACCATTAAATCAGAAAATTGTTCTTTTTAATTTAATAAGTCCTGATGAGATCTTATCCATACCACAAGTAAAAGAAAAAAACATGTTTGTCCTGTACATGCCTGTGAACTAAGAAATGTTAGTGTGATGGTTGAATAAAAATATCTTACCAAAGAAGGCAAAAGATTCTGTCTTATATATTCAAACTATATGGTTCTTAAACAAGGAGGAGAAGGATGGGAGGAAACAGAATCTGAGCTTAAAGGATAAATTACTAGCCATTAATACATTTAAACTAGAAATTAGAAGATCTCAAAATAATTTTACACTGAGGATCTATAACATCCTTTCAGCAGGACCCCTCAGGACAAAATAATAACAATCAAACAATTTTTAAATTTAATCTTAATCAGTGTATAAAAGGGGTCTGATGTCTGAACAGGAAAAGATGTCTTTAGAAGTTCTATTTGTAAAAAAAAGGAAATTGTTTGTCTATGGAGCCAAATATGAAATCCTTCAAAGGAAAAAAAAAAAAAAAAAAAGAATAAAATTAAGATTAAGGAAAACTGGGATTGCTAGTTTTAAAGCAAAGAATAAACCAATAAACCATCACATAAACAGCATGAATAGCACTTCTGCTATCCCAAGACATTCCCATGTCATTCAAAGTTTACTCCTGTCTTTCACGACAACAACATGGGTCATCAGCATCCTAGAATCATCTTGCTTTCTCCAAATTTTGGTTTTGACTTATAAATCATTGGCTCCAGTTGACACTTACTTCTATACATCTCCTTTTATCTTTTCGCATCATTCAAGTAACCTAATCAAGAAAGTCTTCAGTAGTAGAAAACAATGTGACCAAACATTTAGAGAAGCATCTGATGCACCTTACAGCCTCAAAATTAACACTGTTTTTTTTATCTGATTAAAAGACCAGGTGTTGCTCTATGCTTCTCCAGAGAAGCAATGAGATAGTCCTACACCAAAAACTTCCATTTTCGATTGTAAAAATTTGCTGGTGACTGTCCTGTGCTGTTTAAAATACAAACTGTTTCTCCCTGCATAAGAAAGAGTAATCAACAGCTATTATCATTATGAAGGTCATTATGGACTCTGTGTTGTCGTTTAAGCCCAGTCAGCCATAAATCAGCCACGCAGTCTCTCTCTCACTCCCCCACTTTTTTTCCCCTTACTCCTGGAGGGATGGGAAGGAGAATTGAAAGAATGTAACTCCCACTAGCTGAGATAAGAAGTAAGGTATAACACAAACCACTACTGCTACCACCAATAATAATAATGATAAAGGAAATAACAAGGGAAGAGAATACAATACCA
>JBCJKH010070243.1:42456-54032 GCA_039877255.1 Loriculus beryllinus
CTCTCCTTTTTTCATTCAGTTATTCTTCCGTGGGTTTTATTTTCTTTCATTCACTTTTTGTCTAGAAGGTCATTGAATATATTATACAAATCTTGAAATATGCCCAGGAGATTCTATGGACAACCCACTTTCCAAAAGAGAATCATAATACTTTTCAAGTATTTTGTTTATGTTACAAAGTACATTTTAAAACAGAAATGTCCCATTTCATTCCTCTTGCATTACATACAGACAGACACAAGGTAAAATCTGCACAAATGTATATATATATGCGTCTACATACATACATAGATATACATGTATATATGCATATAAATATATTGCATATCTTCTTCATACTCTGCAGCAAATATTAACCCACTCAACTACTCCTAATATTGTTCTGTTAACATCAAATAGTGATAGCAAACATAAATTACATTAGAAGTTTATATAAGATTATATTCTTCACTATGAGAGTGGTGAGACACTGGAACAGGTTGCCCAGAGAAGTCGTAGCTGCCACAGCCCTGGAAGGCCAGGTTGGTGGGGCTTTGAGTAACCTGATCTAATGGTAACTGTTCCACTCTGTGATCCTATGACTCTGTGATAATTAGGAGACTGAGGTTTTAGAAACTTGTAAGTATATAAGCTAAACTGTAGTCAAATAAAGACGTGTTAGACTCAGGTATCAAAACCATTTTTATCCTAGAAAATGATGATAACTGTATAGATATCAAAGGCTGAATATTCATTTAGATGAGTTTGAGCCTTGGCACTTGATTACTTGCTGTGCTCTCATGCTGTCAAATACTTCCCAGCAGTCTTCTTTGTCAGTACCCAGTATCTTTCACCAGCCTGTTGGAGTTGCACCCATTTCCCATGCTGAGGCTTCTCTCGGTGCTCTTGCTGCCGCTCAGAATCTGTTGTAAGCTTTGTCTAGCCCCAAACTCAAGAATTAAATCAAACACAGCAAATGGCTCCAGGACCACCACACTGATACATACATATCCCATGGTATCACAGGAACTCAGCTACAACCCAGATGTTATTTTGAAAAGCTAAATAGATAATACTGCACAAACATGTGAGTGAAAGCTGAAGTGTACCAGAAAAGTTAGAATTTTTAACAGAGGCGTCACTTTGAATTTTAAGCAACATGTGGCAGGTGACATTGTTTTTGTAAATTTGTTTCAATACCTGTTTTTCTTTAATTTCCATAATTCCCATTGGGATACACTTGTTTCCAGACCCTCTTACTAAAATCAGCAGCTGTGTGAAAAGTTAAGCATAGGATTTCTGAATTACTATCATATGATATGGCAAATACTCCACAATCCAACCACAAAATAATCAATACCAAGTATGCAGACATTCATACAGAGCTTGTAGAGTATAAGTGGAACTTCAGCACTAAACCCCTTCCTTATTGCAAGAGCTACAAAAAGTTTCCTTGTTTGGTTGGTTTTTTTGTTTTCTGAGATTACAGTATCTGACCTGTTTGAACATATCAGAGCTACCTGCCTTAGTGAAGGTTTGTCAAGATACAGAAAGCAATGCACAAAATACTAACAACTCTTCCTTAAGATCTCTCTTGTACTTAACTAACTCCTTGAGTTAAGAAAAACAAAACTAATCAGAACTTGATTTTCTAAATCACATAAACATTTTGTGAGAATGATTGAATTAGCACAATTATGAGCCCAAATTATTTTTAGTTAACTGAAAATGGAAAGCTATATGATTTAGAAATATGCTTTTATTAAACTACTATTCAAATAAGATAAGAAATTGCATAGCTGAAGATAAAGTTGTGTCATGCTTAGAGTAGTGGAAATAGCATTACAGTTATGCTTGAATTATGATAGGATAATGAAAGAGAAGGGAAGAGAAGCTGGCCTGAGCTGTTGAAAGATATCAGTCCCTACAACTTAGTTCAAAAAAAATCAGTCCTTTCAACTTAGTTCAACTGGGGCAGCTGACCAACTTTCACTTTCAGTGTCTAAAATCAAAATTGTTACTCTAGGAGCTTCAGTTTAGTTTTGAAGGCAGCCAAAATCCATTACCTTTAATGTTTTCAGCACTGAGGATCAAAATATTTATTTAGAGTTATGTTAGGAGGTATTTTACTCATATTTACACAAAGCAGTTTAGTTTCTGCTTGCATCTGCAACTGCAGTAAGATCAACATTCAAAGCATTTCTTTGCCTGTGTGGCCCTGAAGTGTGATGTGGTCACTGGTAGCTAGAGCTTATCTTGGAAAGTAGACACTGTCCATAATCACACACACAAAAAAGGAACAATACAGATTATTTAACTAATATGTTGTCACTGGCTGATTTACCCAGGACACAGAATTCTAATTTTCTCTCAACACAGTTCACAGCCATGTCACAACTCCTCCACAGAGAGACTTTTGCTTATAAGTTATTGTGCTTTGCAGAAAAAAAATAAAATACCCTGGAGGTAGGAGAACTCAATTTTTTTCCATGTTGATATTTTTCCATTTTGAAATTAGGTTTTCAGGAGAGCAAGAGTTTAAAACTAGGCTACTGCCCTGGAATATTTTGTGTGATACAGTCATGTAAAAAAAGCAAAATACCTCAGAAAACCATACCTGAAAAACACATAATTGCTAAAAATCATACTAAGTCATTACACATTCAAAGATTCAAAATAATGCAAATAATATAAAAAATCTTCAGAAGAAATAGACGAAAGTTTGGAGGTTTTCTATTCCTTCTCTAAACTTTGTTTACAAATACTACTTGCTGGAAGACTGACAAGATGTCCCTGAAATAGCTCCACATTGCAGTGTGAAACAGATGTGGGGCTTTGTCATCTGCTTTGCATTTCCTGAGGTTGTCAGCTTATGTGAGCTTTCTTTTTTTATTTTGGGTCTCACCATCTTTTTAAAATGTGCATTACTTATTTAGAACTTTTTAAAAATGCATGTCACTGCTGAAAGACTGTTCCAAGTTCATAGCTGTGAAAATTCAAACCAGGGGATAAATCCTAAGCCTTAAGTATCTTCAACAGTTTTGAGAATTCTAGGCAATCTAGAGACATAGGTAAACGTTTAGCTCTGTACAATATACATGGGGGAAAAGGATTTATTCTCTCTTTGTTTAGTGTGTGTGGTGTAGTCAGGTTCTGTGACAGTGTTAAGTAGATAGAGGAGGAAAAGAGAAGTGCAGTGAAATTGCAGATTTCACTCTTTTTCATTCTTCTTCAAGCTCAGAGCAGAGACTAGACTGTATCAGCTTAAAGGGAAGTTAAATGTATCGGTGCTGAACTATACTATCTGAGCCATCTTAGAGAACTTCTTCAGTCTTGAACAGAGGACAGGTTTAAAATGGTGACTTATATTCTTGGTTCCTGTTTGATTTATGCAAAACTGAGACAAAAAAAGAAAAAGGCAGAAATGCAGTTATGACACTGTGCAAAACAATGAACAATGTATGGCTAAATTGGCAGGCATTTAAAAAATGAAAGTGTAACCCAACAAAACCCCTAGAGTTTTAGAATGCTCTGTGGATGTAGAATTGTAGAATCCTATAATCATACAATGAGTAGGGTTGGAAAGGACCTTAAGATCTTCTAGATCCAACACCCCTGCCCCAGGCAGGGATGTCTCACATTAGACCATGTCACCGAAGGCTCTGTCCAACTCAGCCTTGAACACTGTCAGGGATGAAGCATTTACCATTTCTTTGGGCAACTCATTCCAGTGCCTCATCACCCTCACAGTAAAGAAATTCTTCCTTATATCTAACCTGAACTTCCCTTGTTTAAGTTTAAACCCATTACCTCTTTTCCCAATGCTATGGTCCCTTTTGAGAAGTCCTTCCCCAGCATCCTTATAGAACTCCTTCAGGTATGGGAAGGCTGCTATGAAGTCTCCATGCAACCATCTCTCAGAAGTTCATATACACCATGCAAGAGCCTCATCTAGACTACTAAGGTGACTCTGACCCCCATTATGCATCAGGTCTCAAATTAAGCCTTTTCGGGAGCATAAACATATAGTAAATCCCCATCACAGCCACCTGTCTATAGACCAAATTAGAACAGCATGCACCTCCCACAAAAAGGTGTAAAATAGTTTTCCCTTCACATAGCTTGCTGGAAAAGTCCAAATATCTAGCCAAATTCAGAACATGCTTCACTCACTCTGGCTACCGGCCAAGAGAGTAAAAACATTGTAATCACAGCACTTTTACAGGAAGTGAACAGTTTAAGTTTTTCTCACTGTAAGACGATTTTAATTTTGTAAAAATACTCTCAGTCTTTAGACCACTCTGCATAGAATTTGTCCTCACAATTCTTTTGGAAGCTAAACTACTAGCCTTTCAGGAATAGATCTAGCAGAATAATACATAAGTTGTAAACTTACCTGCAATACAGTTCTGAGTTCTTGCTCAGGTAGGATGGAAAATAGGGGCTGGAAACAGCTGAAGAGTATTTTGTTCTTCAAAATGTTGCTGGATTTTTCTCTAGTAGTTTTCTAAAAATACAGGGGAAATGCATCTATTGTGTAATGACTGGTCCTACTTCTAAGTTGCCACTAAAAATGTGGAACTTACCATTATCAGCTACCAAATTGGTTTTACATGGAAGACTAATGCCTAACTTGATGGAAAGACATTTCTAAGAATTGTAGGAATCCTATTCTTTTCAAGCTAAATGAGGTAGCAGCTGCAGTGGCAGAAAGGTTTAGAAATCACATTAAATGGAACGTTTTCTATACCTTGGACTTTTAAGCATATAAGTTTTATATCTCTTTGTTGTCATTTTGGCTACTGTAGATATCTCAGCAAACAATAAATTGTGTGTTATAAATCTCAAACTTGTTATTCTGTCTTCACAACGTAGTCTACTTTACTTGTTGAAATCTATGTCAGCACTGGAAAAGTTTGATTTCCAGCACTAGATAATTCAGTTTTAGCCATTAGGCTCAGATTCAATTCTTCTTTTAATACCTAACTTCTTGCTGAAACCCACAGACGACTTAGAATTTTTTCCCACTGTTTTCATTCCAGCTCTTCACACATATGGAAGTGGCAGAACATTAAGCTGAAAAATGCTGTGTGTCAAATTGTTAGAAGTGTAAACCATTGTCACTTATTCTTCACTACAGATATACATCTCTTATTCAGAAATCTTTTTATTATGTTAACAATTGAAATTACATACCTAGTTTTGAAAGAAAGCATGAAGTTTTAGTTTGGCTCTCTTCTAAAACCTACTATGTTCTTCACACAATTGTTGTCAGAACTACGATTGAAGAATTAATAACAAAAAACTCCAAATTCAGAAAACCACCAGGTAGCTGCAGTGTGATCTTTTCTGTAAGCTGATATATGAGTTAAAAACCACTCAATTATAATATGAATTAAACACTGAAGAGAAACTTGTAAATAAGTTATTAATACAAAATTAAACATTAGCTTTGAAAAAATCTTAGTTTGTCCCACTTGAGGGTATTTGTAAAGAAAAATGTGCTCAGTTTTCCATGGCAGTCAAATGGAGAATAGAAGTCAGTTCAAAAAACTATTAGTATCTTGTGTAACTTGCTAGTGGGCACAGAATTAGGAATACCAGACCCAAGTGCTTCTAAATTAGGTGAATTTAGTTTAGCAGTGGAATTTACGTTAAACTTTTTCAACAAAGCTGGTATAACAGGACAGAGAGTCATTTCAGTTCAAAGGAAAAGCTGAATAGGCTGTTGGAAAGTGATTAAAAAGCTGTATTCCCAACTCTAGAATTATGCAAATAAAACCATTTTTAGCATTCATTGGGTGCATAAGATATTTAAGGATAAAAATATGTCTTAATCCATAGAGAATTACTTCTGCAGAACTAACTGGCAAGAAGATATTTTTAGAATATTCTAATTTATCCAAAGCAAATCATAGTTAAGCTATAAAAGATACCATGCATAACTGAGAATTTTCAGGGAATTCTGTTTATCTCAAAGACATCTAAACACTTTACCTATTTTTAAAGTTGGTGCTGTTTGGGGTTTTTTTTAAGTAATGTATTTAAAATTTAGGATAAATGTGCTGAACAACAAAAATATTCACTTTCTCTGATGACTGGATTTTTTTTCCCTAAAGTTTCTCTCATGTTTTTTTCGTTGACAGGGCTGGATTTCAGTTCATCACAAAATAGTTGGTTAGCATGATGTCTGCTGGCTCAGATGTGAAGGCTGAAATTATAGCCAGTTATAAAAATTTTGTATTAATCTCATTAATATAAATGTATACGAATGTCAAGTTTTATGTTTTGAATGTAATGCACAGTTCAGTGTTTGAAAAAGATGAAAATGAAATGTGAAAAATGCTCACTGAGGCAGAAAGGAATGTTTTAATATACACTCAGTTAACATTTTGTTGACAGCTTTCTAAGTCCCAAAGAACTCTCAAATGGAGCTGAGCCATTAAACCCCCCCCCCAAAAAAAAAACAAAACAAACCCTGCTAGCTCAGACCAAGACCTTCTGAGGTTTAATGTTGCACAAAAAGATTTACAGTGACCATGAAGCTATTGTCTTGTGAGCTGACTATGAAGAGGAAGAGAAGTCTTATGTATCTGGATTTATGGTATGTTGGCTAAGAGTTTGTTTTTTTTTTTATAAAATATAAATATTACAAAATATAAAATATTACAAAAACACTTATGGGTCAAGACAAAGATGGGGAGACCACTTACCAGTTACCATCATGGTAAAAAAAATTCAGGAAAATGAATTCATTGCCAATTAGATAGATTTGAGTAGTAAGAAAAAAAATTAAAATACTTTCCTCTGCACTCTCACACTCAGTTTTGCAGGATCGTTTTCACTCCTTCCACTGTCACTGCATCCTGCAGTGGGTCCATTTTAAAGCTGGTCCTTTCAATATAAGTTACTCTGATTTTGTGATCATGTCTTAATGACATGGAAAAGGAAAGATAAAAGAAAGAGAATTACACACACAGCAATAACGTTTTTATGATACAGGTGGATGCAAGGGCACATGGACAAGGAACAGGGAAAGAAAACTTGTGCCAGTGCGCATACGAATTCCCCTGTAACCTATACGATGGAGAAACTACATGAGTTCTTTTGCTCATCTGTGTTTGCACATAATATGTGCAAATAATACGCTTTAAAGAACAAAACACATACTTTGGAATACTTGAAATTACAATATTTTAATATCTTTAGATGGCAACGTAAAGACTTGTAAAGAGGTCCTTGCTAAATTAGAAGGATGATTTGCAAGTCTGATTAACACATTGAAAAAATAAATATAGGGCTCTGTTTCATCATGAAATGAGAGTTCAATGCAAAAATGTTTCTATGTATAGATATCATCCTTAAAATAATCAGTGACTTTTTGATGAATTATCAGAATTTTATTGCACCTATGCCACAGGAGACTGTAATAGCACAATGTAGATCTTTTTGTAAACAGAAGTATAGTAACAAAGGAGAAAAAAGAAACACATAAGTATTATTACAGAATAAATTCTTTACTGAAATACCAGTATTGTCTCTTGAACTTTGTAAAAAATAAATGCAATCAATCTACAGTTTAAGTATATTTAAGTATTCCAGATTACACAGAAAGTATGGTTTTCATAAAACAGGTAATAACAGTGCTCCTCTTTAGCTTACCTCTAGTCACCACTGTGATTCTCAGTTTCACTTGTCATCTGTGAAGGAGTGTAGTCATAACTACTGAGAAGCATTTCTCATGCTTGTCACTCAGCTCTTGAAGATACACATCCACATATTATATGTCACATACATCCCACACACTGTAAACAAACACCTCACACTTTCAGTCTGCACAGAAAAAGATGAGTATTGTGATGCTTCATGTTGTGATTTAAATTGAAATAATGTCCAACAACCTGTGAATTGCTTAGCTCTTGAAACTAGTTTAAGTGCATTCTGTGTAACTGTGAAATTGTTATAATCTTTATTATAAAATATCCTAAACTAAGAAAGCTTTATAATGTATTTTTAATTTATTGGGGCTATGTGAACACAGGAATATTGAAAGCAGTTTTAAAAATACAATACCACTGCCAAAGGAATTCCAAGCTTTTTGCTGAATACAGGGGTCCTATATAATATTCCTAATCACTGAATGTATTCATATGTTAATGTTTTTGACTTACTGATGTTTTATTTGATAAAGCAACTGTTTAAGTACAGGCTTTTGCAGCTGGAACATATATGTATCTCATGAGTTGAGTTTTTTTAAAAAAAAGAAAACCATTACAACTCTTTATGGTAAATGAATATAAAAGTTTACTGTTTCAAACACAGTGTGTAATGCTCTCTTCACGCTTGGGCAAATTATCAAGATTTTATTACAATCATTCAATGAATGCAGACTAATTCCTTAGCATTGGCTTTTCATAGAGAGTAATTTATCTGCCTACAAATTGTTCCATCTATCCAAAAAAGATACATTATAATGTCTTCTTAATTGACTTACCTGTACATACAATATCCTCATCATCTGGACTGTGTTGGTTACTTTGCATGACCTTATTTTCTTCATGAGATCTGATTTCCATCTTTCCTTTTTTCTTTCCTAGAAATCAAGCCATAGAGTAGTATAGTGCATTTATATATCTAGCTTTAAAATGGAGATGAGGTGAAGCTAGAATATTTGTTATAAGACATTAATTTTAAACTGAACAAATATGTCTACAAAACTGCTCTTTCTCACTTCTATTTTCTTGCAGCTTCTCTCTTCCTTCCTTTTATTTTCATGCTTTTTGATTTATTCAGGTGAACAAGTATATTTGCTATGTCTTAGATTCCACTTTTCATTTTTTGCATACCATCACTTTTTCTTTTAGTCCAGCCCCAGCAGATGCAAAGTTACGTTTCAAGAACGTTCAAAAAATATACAGCAAGTTTTTTCGCAGTGCCAGCTGTCTCCTTTTGTTCAACTTAAACTAAGATTATCAGAAACTGTGAAAAACTCAGGACTGCAAAGCAACAGAAGATGGTTAAAATATTCTGCTACAAATGTGAAGCAATTATTGTTACCTGAGTAGATATTCTTGAATTAGCAGATGGAGTATAGGAGTTTCATAATTTCTTACCTTTCAAGATTTTTTGGCCATTTCTTGGATGCTTATTTTCTTCTTTTCTATACTAATAATTGATACTATAAATGATAGAATCATTTGTAGTATTAAGTCCTGGTGTTTTCACCATTTGTCTAGAAAACACCAGTAAATTTAATTTATAAGAATGTAGGAATTTATATTAACAGATTAATGGATGTTGATGTGTTGGCATTAATGGCATGTTGGATAATCTGTGTGTGAAGTAGATATAATCCTCTCTACACAGTATGACATAATTCCAGAATGACGTGTATTATAAAATCACAAAACTACTATTTCAAGATGAATATGAGCATGAAATGACTTACTTCATCTTAGTGCTTCATTTTTGTCAGACCTTTAGCAAAATTATCCAAAGAATTGAATTTGTAACAAGGGCTTGATTCCATACATATGTAACATACATCTAGGAGCTGAAGTAAAAAAAGCGAGGAGGATTGGACAGGTTAATAAATGGTTACAAGAGTGGTGTCACAGTCAAGGGTTTGGGTGTCTTGAACACGGGTCCCAAGTTTGTAAGTCAGGTCTACTGGGGGCTGGTGGACCCACTCTGATAAATAAGGGGAGGAGTAGGTTTGGTAGGTGGCTTGCCAGACTTGTCAAGGATGCTTTAAACGAGATATGTTGGGGGAGTGGGACCTGATCCATGCCGACACACCCAGTCAGTTGCCAGCACCTATAGTAAATGCTCAGAGCAAAGTAGTGACATTCCAGATGCTCCAGCCAATGAGCAGGCTTCATTTGGAGCTCGGCTCAGGTATCTCTACACAAAATCCCGTATCATGGGGAAAAAACAAGAGGAATTAGAGACGTGTGCCTGTCTACAGGGGCATGATAATAGGCATCACAGAAACATGGTGGGACAGCTCCTATGGCTGGAGTGTTGGAATGGAAGGTTACAGGCCTTTTAGGAAAGACAGGTCTGGCAGGCGGGGAGAGGGAGTTGCTATTTATGTTAGAGACAGGCTGGAGACTATGGAACTCTCTCTGGGGACAGGTGTCCAGTTAACAGACAGTTTGTAGGTCAAGGTTAAAGAAAAACAGTTATGGGAGTCATAACTGTGGGGATCTGTTACAGACTACCTGATCAAAAGGACTCTGTGGATGGAGCACTCTACACAGAGATAGGAAAAGCCTCACATTCACAGGCCCTTGCTCTTATGGGGGACTTCAATCACCCTGACATCTGTTGGAGTGACGGTACAGCCTGGCACAAGCAATCCAGGAGGTTCCTCAACTGTGCAGAAGACAACTTCCTTCTGCAAGTAATAGAGGAGCCAACAAGGAGAGGTACCATGCTTGGCCTTGTGCTCATTAACAGGGAAGGGCACATTAGAAATGTGACACTCCAGGGCAGCCTTGGATGCAGCGATCATGGGATGGTGGAATTTGAGATCCTCAGGGCAATGAGAAGAGCATGCAGCAAACTCACTGCCCTGGACTTCAAGAGAGAAGACTTTGGCCTCTTCAGGAACCTGCTTAGTAAGGTTCCATGGGATATAGTCCTAAAGGGCAGGAGGGCCCAAGACTGTTGGATGATATTCAAGGATCACCTGCTACAAGCTCAGGAATGTTGCATCCCGACTACAAGGAAGTGCAGCAGAGGGGCCAGGAAACCGCCTTGGATAGATAGGGAGCTGCTGAGAAAAACTCAAATGAAAAAAGAGGCTTATAAAAGGTGGAAGCAAGGACAGGTGGTCTGGTATGAATACAGGGATGTTGTCTGGTAAGCTATGGACCAGGTGAGGAACGCTAAGGCCCAGTTAGAATTTAACTTAGCTGGGGATGTTAAGGACAACAAGAAGGGATTCTATAGGTACATTGTGAATAAAAGACAGATCAGGGACAATGCAAGGCCCCTCCAGAAGCTATTGGGTGAACTGGCTACGCAGGATTTGGAGAAGGCTGAGGTTCTGAATGACTTCTTTGCCTCAGTCTTCAATGGCAATGGATCTGACGGCACTACCCAAGTCTTCGAAGGCAAACACAGGGACTGTGAGATGAAGACCTTGGGCCCACTGTAGGAGAGGATCTGGTTCAAGATCATCTTAAGAACCTGAATGTGCACAAGTCCATGGGACCTGATAAAATCCATACGTGGGTCCTGAAGCAGCTAGCGAATGAAGTAGCTAAGCCACTGGCCATCATATTTGAAAAGTCATGGCAGTCAGGTGAAGTTCCCAACGACTGGAAAAAGGGAAATATAACCCCCATTTTCAAGAGGGGGAAAACGGATGATCCAGGGAACCACAGAGCAGTCAGTGTCACCTCTGTGCCTGGCAAAATCTTGGAGCAAGTTCTCCTGGAAGGCATGCTAAGGTACATGAAAAACCAACGAGGTGGTTGGTGACAGCCAGCATGGGTTCACTAAGGGGAAATTCTGCCTGACCAATTTGGTGGCCTTCTATGATGGGGCTACGGAACTGATGGACAGGGGTAGAGCAGTTGACGTCATCT
>JBCJKH010070253.1:0-33028 GCA_039877255.1 Loriculus beryllinus
TAAAGCAGTCTTACCATCCCTTTTAATTCTTTCTCCTAGCACTAGTCTGCAGACAGGCTGAAGGCACATAAAATCAGGGGTCTTGTAATTTTTCAGATCAGTGACAAAGTAATCAATAGCTGCCAATCAATGATATGCCTTGAAACATGACCATAACACTGATCTTCTTTGAGCTGGTAGCTGATACTGAGACTGCAGAGTCCAAATGAATCCTTCTGGACATATGGGTAAGTCAGCATAATTTCTTGTCTTACTACCCTATTCCGTAAGGGTAGAAGCAGAGAGCATCCCGATCTCCTGCATCCAGTTATTTCCATAACTCCCAAGGACAGAAATACTCTTCTATTTCATAAGTCATGAATAGAGTGTCTAACCAATGTCACCTGTAGTTGGACAGGAGGGCACAGCAAAAGAGCCCTGGCTTCTGTGAGGAAATATCTTTGCATACACAGACACACTGCTCCTTAGCTTTGCCCCATGCATTCAGGTTCTTAAGGAACTCTGCCAGATTCTTTCTACAACAATCTCTCCCTCCTACACTAATATCAGACAAAAGACAGATCTTCTGTTTCATGACATTTAGGAGAGTTTCCACCCATCAATCTCTTGCCTTGGAAGCTGGCTCTTTATGCCTAATAAACCATTTCTATGTCTAGGGTATGATTGCAGCTTTTGTGTTATACACAACAAATTTTCCTCATTAATACTTTAACTGATATTACAGATTTGGTTTATCTATTTCATAATAGAATACAATCTATAGACTATCTCAGTATAATTTGAAATTGATATAAAAATGCTGCAGGCTTTAATCCTGAGAGCCCAAGTGGCTCAGATACCAACTTCAGTAAGCACTTTTGAACTGGAGATAATGAGCCTTAATATATCTCCTCCCATTAAAACAACTTCTCAAGGTTTAAGAAGTTACCCAAGCCTGGATTACTTACTGAAAAGTAATCCAGATTTAAAAAGGGACACTTTCGTGTCTGATAAATCACCTACCTCTAGTTTTTATTTTAGCATTGTTCAGGGTGGGGATCAGAGCTATTTAAACAAGCTTAATTCTGCAGTGGTATTGAATTCATTGATATTCTTCTGTAAACTATCTTTACCACTTCGTCACTGAGACACTCTGAATCTTCAGTTGATGCAACTAGATAGATAGAATTGAATTGGAAAAAGCTGACATTTCCAAACGTGTCCAAGTAGGAAATGATTCAGTGGTTCCAAGGAGCAGAGCCAACTGTGAAAGACCATTTGCAACATGATATATGTGGAATCCTAAACCACCCTTTTGTTTTACGAGCTTCTAATCCTTCTATTTTAGTGTGTGGTGCTTTCCTTTTCCATAGGAAGACTTTGATCACATTCTGGTTTCTTTTGCATCTGCTAGGAAGAATTTGCATTGTACCTTTCTAGGGAACTCATCACAAGGGCACCCACTGGTCCCTGCCCTCTGCAAATCTCACTGGATCCCAGTCAGCCCAGGACCAGCTAGCATTGTATGCTCATTAGTGACTAAGCCATTGTCATTTCAACAGTTAGGCTTAAGCCTTGGATTCTACATACTAATTTGCATTTGTCACAGAAGTGGTCATTCAGGTATGCAAGTTGTGCAGGCTCGTTTTATAACAGCCTATTTTGCAGCATATTGAGGTACTCTATGCCTTGGGAGAACAATCAAAAGCTTGTTTTACCTAATAAGGAAGCCGCTGAGGCACATGAATAACTGCACTGTTTTCCAATACATTTCACAGTGATTAATTTTCCAGTTTTATGAAACAGGCTGCGGTTATCTTTGAGTCAGGTTCAGTGGACCAGTGCTTCACTTTAAATAGAAAACTACTGATGTCGCTGGGCAGATGTGCACAGGCACTCAAAAGACCAGGGTTCCCATCAACACTGAATGACACTATTCTCTTCAGTAACCCTCTTGTTCCACTTGCTTGCTGTTGGCTACGGAAATACTGTCTTCTCTAGTAACAAAATGACATTTTCATTTAAGAACTTAGGTATCTGCTCCGCAGAAGCTCAAGTTTCATTAAAGAAAAAAGTTTAGTTTTACTTTTCTAATTCCTTTTTTACAGTTTATAGGATTGTCTGAATAAGGAACTTTGTGGTATAGAAGCTGAAGATGTGTTTGGCTGGCTGCTGACTGAAGGAAGCTGAGCCATCTGCTCCTCAGGTGGTTTTGAAGAGTGTTCCATAAACTACTTATATTAATATTAACTACTTAGTCTTCTCTCTGACATCTGCACGTCACTTTTGGCTTCCCTATTAGCATTAAATAATCCCAGTCTTCAGTCTGTCATCCAAAAATTGCTAGCGGCTTTTTCTTCTTCAAATTGCTGTTGAACTGCCAAAAAGAATATATCATTCTCCTTTTGCAGCATGCTGGTAATTTAGAGTGGCACTGAGATATTAATTAATGGCCCGTGACTGAGGTACAGAGCTCAGGCCTTGTATTTCAATTGTGTATAAGCATTTCTACTTTTGAACTGTATTTTACACTTTAATATTCAATCCTTCCCCCTTCAACTCAGAGCTTTCCTTGCCAGCAGCGATGGCATCAGTCCTGCCTGTTTGCACAAAGAGGTAGGAAGAGTGACATTTATGCTTACTAAGAATCATGTTTCTCTTTGACATAATGAAGCAATCTCTAGGCTCTTGTAGAGCCTGTTCTTTTGCCTCCTGAGCTCCCTTTTTGTAATTACAGCATGATGGACACTCAATCAGTACATGATCAGACTGACAAATTCAGGAAGGACATTCACACTCGTGTTCTACCTTATTTCTGATTTGGTCTAAAATACCGTCTTTATATTTCAGGAACTTTGCAGTGCTACACGAACAATTTCTCTAACATCATCATATCACATCTTACTGAGCTGGGACTCGTTACTAGCTGGCTGAGAAAAATCCCAAATGAATTCAGCAATGGCTACAGAAGGTGATTCTGAAAACTGAGCTGGGAACATTTTTCCACCCAGCTCCTGCATACAGTTAGGATATATATTAGTGAGGAATGTAAATAAGAAGTAAAGCAAAGATCCCCTTGGACAGCACAAAGAAGTATCCCAAAGGTGTTACTAGAAAATAATGGAGACTGTAATATAGACTTGATGTCATCATTGACTCCCATCAAGCAACACCTCATTTCTTTGATTATTTCTACTGTTTCTGTGCTTAGTTAGATGCATGTTAGATGTGTGATGCTAGGCATGCTTCTAGGCATGCACGGTCAAGTCTTGCTTATGTTAACTCAGTAGGAACAGTAAAAACATAAAGCTCATGTCACTTACTTAGGTTTCCATACTCTATTGCTTGGATCTCCACAGTACTGAAGAGCACGCTGGTGCACTGGAGGATGGAGCTGTTGGCACATTGCTGTTAGGAGGGATGAGGAGAGGCGCCTGTGACTTGCTGCAAGACCCGAACCGAAGGACTTGCACAGTCCCTTCTGCCACTGTTCCCTGTGGCGTGGCATTTGAGCACCGTAACTCTCTACCTAATACTTAGGCATGCCAGCCAGGTCAGACAGCCCTACACAGAGATCCTTTTCAAAGCAGTAGCAAAGGGCATTGAACCCTCACGCTGTGACCCCCCGGGTAGAAAAGCTCTGGCATCATATTGACAGCACAGCCAGAACCCAGGACAGGATTCCACACATAGATTTCAACATTCTTAGCGTGAAAGATGCCGTGTGTCAGTCATCGTGTTCGCTGTTGGCAGAGGGTTAGGTGACTCATTTTATCACCAAGACTATTCCTAGAAAATATAAGTGCCTTAGAAAGGGAGAAGGCCTCCAAGTATAAGAAATCTTATAGTCTTTATAAGGGTGCCTTACATATCTCAATTAAGTACTGATGAAATCCTAAGTGATTAATTATCCAAGGAAATATCAACAGGTTTATGTTACTGGTTGAGCAGTATCACACCTGGACCGAGTAGGGGGATCAGAGACGTGCGGTGCCAGAGACCAGAGACACTGGCACAGGTGAGCAATGTTTCCCAGAGTTGTTGGGCTGTGCCATTATACAGTCTGTTAAAGGCTGCATGAGGAAGTCTTCCACACCCGAAATAAAGAACTCTGCAACAAACACTGCTTTGTTTCCCATGAGTTCCAGCTCACCTGTCACCAAACCTTCTCCTGCCCAAAGTAATGATTTCCACTCAGCTGTATTGTTATACAGTGTTAAAGAAGTGGGGAGAGTGCACGTCTGCGCTAGCATTTTTCACTCAGAGAACATGTTTTTAAAGTCAGTCGCTGTACCAACCCCAGTTTTGTTTGCTTAGTGGAGCGCTCTCAGGATGTACAAGCTGGATTGCTTTCAGCTTAAATTAAACCAGAAGACATGCTTTTGGACTGTACCTAATGTGCTCCAACCACTAATGGCAGTAGTGACCTCCTCCATCCCCCTCCACCCCCCTACCTTGAATAGTGTGGACATTGGATCCTCAGTGCCAACTGTTTCACTCCACAGACCTACTCCTGTTGCAGGGCACTACTTGGCGGTGTGGGTATCCATTCAGACACTACAGCCAGATTCATGCTGATTTATGCATCTGCTGATCTGGGCAGCAGTACGGGGTCTCTGCTGTTTCCGATTCAGTTGGAGCACGCCAGCTGACACATCTTCAGTTTGCAGGCTGTAAACTTCAAAATCTTTAGGCTAAACTTGTAGATTGTATGTCAGGGTGTTCACACATTCTCCTCATGTACCCTCCCACAACCTCCAGCTCCTTCCTTCCCGGTTCCACGTAACCTTTACTTGTCCCTTCTTTACACTGGTGAATGCACTCAGCCCTGTTCCTTCGCAAGATATAACTTGAAATCATGTAGCAAAGCATAGAGAAGTTAAAGTCCACTGAGTTAGCGGACTTGAGAGAAGGCATTCTTATGCCAGAAAGCATTCTGCATATTGCTGGACACTTGTATTATCTACTTCAGTTATTCTGCGTGCTGCAGATGTGTTTCTATCTTCTCCTCTGCCTTTTAGTTTTCCCCAGAATGAACAGATTCAGGAGTAGATGACTTCCAGAAATCTGAGGACTGGCCAAAAGCCCATATTCACAAATTGCTCTGTTTCAGACAGAAAAAAAAGCCATGAAGGTAATATATGGACTTGAGAACTCAGCTATAAGCACCTGTTCTTCTCTTCATAGATGAAGTTCAGTTGAGTACATCTTGCTTCTAAAATTGTCCTGACACTACTGGGAATCTTGGCTCAGAGTAAAGGAAATGAGCAAATGCAGCAGCTCTGCCAGACTCAGTGCTACAAACGCAGAATGTATGGGGAGCAGAGGGAAGACTTATTATTCACCTCATGATCACTGGCATATTTGATTGTCATATTTCATTTTCCATGACATTATATTCCGACAGAGGACGGATGTATCAGAAAGAGTGTTCATGTCTTGATGTGGGTCTGCATAGAGAGCAGCTGTCGGTGATAGGAGGTCGTAATTAAGGGGGTTATATTTTTTGTGAATGAGGACAAGGTTTTTAGATGTGAACAACTTGCAGTCACTACAGTGAGAAGGGAGTTGTGCTGTCAGGTCAGATCTCCACACTGCTGCCAGTTTCTTTAATGCTGTTGCTGTTGTGCCTCAAATCAGTCTCCAGTTAAGGAGGTTAAAAAGACAATATGATATGAAGATATGAAGACAAAAATAAGTAATTTGCTAAACAGGAAAGGTTTAAAAAGTACATTCATTGAGTCAGAACAAAAATCCCTGACCTACAGACCCAAGCTGCTTCTGAGATTGCCAGTGGCAGGAAACAAGGCAAGAACCCATCCTTGACTAAGCAAGCTGTTTGTTAGGTGCTTTACAAGGCACCTAACATATTCTTATTTCCCTTGACAAAACCCAGTTTAAAAAAGCAGCCAACTAAACAAGTAGGACAATGCAGCTGTGAAGTTGTTTATCCAAGGGTAGGGAGGGATATTTACCTGAAGCCTATGAGTCAAATCTGACTCTGTTTTCAAAGTCTGTGAATTCAGACATCACCAAAAGTTGTTGCCAGCTGCAGGGAATTGTGATGGTTTCACTGAGCTCTTGGCTTGATGAAAAATATTTTTCTTCCTCCTACTCAAAAACTAAACATTTTTTTCCGTGACAAAATTCACTTCTGAAGTGAGCCGCTATCAACCCTCCAATGGAAGGTGGCACAGCTTTGCCTGCGTCAAGGGAAAATCTAACCCTCTGCTTCAATGGGCTGCAGAATGGGGCACGAGAAGATTCCTGACTGAAAAACGTGGCTTCACTGGAAGGCTGGTAAATAATCTGTTTGCTCAGGCTTGTTACAGAAGAGCACAGCCACATGAAAGATGAAACACATCTTTGCTTTATGCATTGATCTATCAGTTGAGAAAGGGTTCAGATGCAGCCAGGAGGAAGAGCACATTTGTGTTTTCTTTCAAAGTGCACTCTTGCTTTTATTGTCTCTGTTCACTGTTCTTATAGCCTATCAAGCCCAGAACCTTTTCAAGTCCTTTTTCTTATTTACTGCCATTTGCTGATCATCCCAGCTCCCTCACTCTCATTCCCTCTCAGGTACCTCCTGCTGCTGCTGCTGCTATTGTTGTCAGCTATTGAAAGAGGAAAAAAAAAAAAGCAAAGTACCCCACCTCCCAGACAGGTTATCCTCTGTATTTCGCCTATAGAGGCTGCCTTTCACATCGTTCAATTGTTTCATCTTCTGCTGTCAGTTATCCCAGAAGAGCTTTCCATAGGTCTTTCCAGCTCAAAGTGGTACACCTTTCAAAATAGCTGTGATTCTTAACTGGGACAATACCTCTTCATCTCTTTCATCTCTGTTGTCTCAAAGCTTTCAATAACGACCTGTCCAATAGATACTTATTGCTGCTAATAACACATAAGTCACTCCTCAGGTCCATCCTGCAAATGCAGAAGAGCACAATTTAGGAGCAGCTATTAGGGCAGCCATGCAATTTTCTTGAGTTAATGTGAGTCAAGGGGCTTACCTCTGTTTTGCATATACACATCCACCTGCCACCAGAATGGAGAAGCATCAATCTCCAGAAGCACGGACCCTCTTCTCAATCACCTTACAGCTCCATTTTGATGCTTCCCCCCCACCCCCTTCCAACTAGTATTTTTACAAACAACTGAATATCTCCTTCTGAGAAAGGTTTCCTATTTTATAACTATCATATTACTTCTTTTGTCAATACCGAAACAATTGTCTACACCTTTCCTAGTGCAGAGGGCTGTATTACTGACCTTCAGTGTCCAGAATATTTCTTTAATATGTTTCTGATTTACCAGATTGAGTATTTTCCCTAGAGTGCAGGTGTCTATATGTCACCTGCACTCTAGGTCACTATGTGTGCCATGCACATTAGGACAAGGGGCCATGACAGCAACTGAAACGTGGCAGCTTGGAGCAATCCTGTCTGAATTGGCTGTGTGCAGGCAGGCTGAGAGTGGGCTACATGGATCCCTCTCCTTCCCCCATGTACTATTTCTTCGCATTGTCTTTATTTTTACCTTTTGTTATAATAATGACTCACTGTGCTTAAAAGCTGTAACTATGAATTCTTCAGAAGCTTCCAAAGCAAAGAGTGCTTCTTGATGCAAGGACTTAGAGAATAAACAAAAGTAGATTCAAACACAGAGAGAAGGGTTTAGAAAAGAAAGAAGCAGTGAATAAAGGGTTTTGTGGGGAGGCAGTTAAAACTGCAAGAAAGGTGACATTTTCCAGAAATGTGTCAGACAAGGGGAAAACAATCAAGTGACCATTATGTTTGCTGGGAAAGCAACTGCAAAGACTTCCCTGAGGTGGGTATTTTTCTAAATATTGCTAGGAGACAGGCACTAGATGTTCATTTATTCGTGTTTGCATAGGCAAGTATTGAAGTCTGATTCACTGATAAGGAAGCACAAAAGATACTGATGGGGTATATCACATCCAGGAGAAAGAAAGCACTCTTCAAAGGTATCAGCTTTAAAGGAGAAACCAATCAGAGGGGGAAAACTGAGTCATGTATGGCAGAGCTGCAACTTGTCTTAACTCAAAATACATCATGTACTGTTATTATAATCACTGTGTCAGAACAAATTGTAAGAGGGATCAGATATCAAAATCAAGGGAGAGAAAAATCTAATCAACAGTCCTCATTTAACCTGCGAAAAGGCAGAGATTACTTTGCATTAGAAAAACAGAGCCTGGTCTGATTGCAAGAGTTAAAAGGAAGAACAGTATTACAGTACAGAGAGTAACCAAACCTTAAGTCACTGAAAGCTTGAAGAAAATGCCAAGATTTCTACAGGCCAGAGACTCAAAATCATAGTAAGAATCACTATGCACCTGCAGCAACCTGAAAGATCATGCTAGACGTGTGTGTATTAAGTATCCAGACTTTGGCCAGAACTGTTACATTTGCAGGGAAAAACATTCCGTAAAAGCCTGCAGAGCAGAATTTAAGGTACCATTCACAGTCCTTTCAATGAAAAAGAATCTTTCAAAAGGGAATGATGTGAGCAGAATATCAACCTGCATACTGGAACCCCTGTTAAGTAAAGGTTTGTATCAGCTTGATACTCGTTTTTGAGCTAATCTGACATCTCAAAGAGAAAACCTGGTACTGCTGAGCAAAGATAGAATGGCTGCCATGTGGGGTGTTCAAGAGCTCTGTGCAAAAGGGCAGTAACATCTTGAAAGTTCATTTTTATGGAATAGACAACTGCACCTCTCCTGGGGTGGAAACAGGTCAAACACCCAGGCTCATTAAAAAGTAAAAGAAAAGAGGCTATGGAGATAGAAAGCAAGCGCACAGATAAAAGAATGATGGACACAATAAAGGTCTAGGAATGGCAAACAGAAAGTTTAATTCTGAGCAAGCAGAAAAAAGACAGAAAGAAAATAACAAGAAATACTGTTACCATTAAAAATATAGAGAAAAGAGTCTAGTATTTTATGCAGAGTGCTCAATATAGCATGAAATGAATTTATGCTACCTATATATCACATCCGGATTATTATTCCCACTACTTAGAAATAGCACTGTGACAATGCAAGATGCGTAATCTCATGCTTATCTGTTGGACTCCACATACCAGCTCTGCTAATGATAAATAATACACAACCACATGATTATGGTAATTTCAGATGCTCTTCAAAATAGTGCAAGCCACAGACTAAAACCTTCCTGAAACCAGTGCTGAAATTGCCAGACTCCTGAGTAAAGCCGTACAAGATTGCAGAGCAATGGGACTGGGACTGTGGCTTCAGCTTTGTGTTTAACAGACAGGCATTACCTCCTTATTTAACAACTGGTCTTAAAACCAAGGCACTGAAAATCATTAAAATACAATGAGAAAACAGCAGATCAATCTGAAAATGTACATCACAAATGCCTTTGTAGTCACAGGAAGATGAATTTATATACAGGTATAACAGTGAGTAACTGCATTGTGAAGCTGTTTCTCATCTCAGCATAATGATTTGAAGGTGGGGAAGGTATCAACCCTGGTTCGCTAGAGATGAGCCCAAGGGCAGCGTGACAGTTTGTGGGACAATGTGCTAGCGAGGTCCTTTAGTCTTATGTCTCAGAGGATGCAGGGGATAGAGATCCATCTGGCAGCAGAGACACAAAGGTCATTGATAGGTTAGAAACAACGGAAGTGCCCGAGAATGGTCACACAGGAATTAGGGTTTCCCCCAAAAGGCAGTGAGATGGGTAGTCCAGCTGAAGTGCATCTACACCATACCAGCAGTGTGGGCAACAAACAGGAGGATCTGGAAGCCATGGTGCAGCAGGAGAACAACATGGTTGTCATTGTGGAAACATGGTGGGATGACTCGCACAGCTGGAGTGCTGCAATGGACAGCTATAAACACTTCAGAAGGGCTAGGTAAGGGAGGAGAGGCAGTGGCACAGCCCTGTATGTTATGTTGTTTTTATTGTCTAGAGCTTAATGATAGTGATTATGGGTTTGAATGTTTATGGGTAAGAATCAGAGGGAAGGCCAAGGAGGCAGATATCATGGTGGGAGTCTGTTGCAGGCCACCCAAGGAGAATGCAGAGGCAGAAAGAACAAGTCTGGCTGAACAGAGAGCTTTTAGCTGGAACTCAGGTTAAAAAGGAGAGTTTACGGCCTTTGGAAGAAGGGGCAGCCAACTCAGGAGGATCACAAGGATGTTGTGATGTTTTGCAGGGAGAGAGTTAGAAGGGCCAAAGCCCAACTAAAACTTAATCTGCCTGCTGCTGTAATAGCCAATAACAAATGTTTCTATAAATACATTAGCAACAAAAGGAGGGCTAAGGAGAATCACCATCCTTTATTGGATGGGGGAGAGGATACATAGTGACAAAGGATGATGAAAAGGTTGAGGTACTTGATGCCTTGTCTGTCTTCATCTTTAACAGTAAGACTGGTTGTTCTCTGGCTACTGAGCCTGCTGAGTTGAAAGACAAGGACAGGAAGCAAAATAAACCATAAGCCAAGGGCAAATGAGCAGCACCTGCTACACCACTCACACATGTGTCTACGGGACTAGAAGGGATCCACACAAGGATATTGAGGGAGCAGGTGTAAGTGCTTAGCAAGCCACTTTCCATCATTCATCAGCAGTCACTGTCCCTGGAGGTACTTAAAAGACATGTAGATGTGGCACTGGGGGACATCATTTTAGTGGACATGGCAATGTTAGGTTTATGGTTAGACTTGATCTTAAAGGTCTTTTCTAACCTAAACAATTCTGTGATTTCTGAATAACGGCACCCAGCTAGGAAAGGAACCAGATTAGTTCCTTTCAGAGATAAAGGAGGAAAAAGTGGTACACCCAAGTCACAGAGACTCAAGCAGAAGGGCTGAGAAGTTGGTTGATTAGTCAGGCCAGAGAGTAGGACTAAGCAGAGCAGCACAGGGAATGGAGGGAACATGCCAGGGACTAATGCATAGGAGATGTTCTACATACCCACTCAAGACTAACTCAAAGACTGGGGAGGTTTAAGTTACTAGCCACAATATTGACAAGCACAAGCTGATTTTAAGTAGTTGTTCAGGTTCTTTATAAGCATCCTGGCAAGTGGGGGGAACACAGTTCTTTTCCTATGGACATTCAGCCTCACATTTCCTCACTGAATTTGTGTTACACATTTTGCAGAATTTCTACTGTTGACCTTTCCATAGCTCCTGTGATAAATTGCTTGAGGGAACAGCCTTTATATACCTTTTTCTCTCGTCTAAATGTTTAAGCAGACTCATTAAATGTAGCATTTGGACAATACCCAGGCAGCAGAGATGACCTCTTTTCTGTTAGCTCAACAGAAGTGCAGACAGAGTGCAATTTTCTTTAGACTTGTGTTTCAGGGAGATACTAAGAGGATTTTGCAGTAGGAAATTGGGGATTGCAGAAAAGGATGCTTCAGGTGAAGACAAGCAATTGTTTGCTCTAATTTCTTAACAGCGTGTCCACCTTATTCACTCGAATTTTGCGGGTTCTTCTTCCACTTACAAAAGTTAAGAGTATTACGCAATAACATTACGTGTGATTAGGAATGACATGCACAGAACAGTCAGTCTTAGCATGGATTCCCATGGATTTTTATCCACCCAGCATTTCACAAGACCCAGCTATTCCCTGTTGCCTTTATGCCTCAGCAGCCTCAGTTTCTCCCCTTACATTCCTGAAATCGCAGTGCTCTTTCTCAGCCCCGAAGTACCAGGTAGATGGATGCAGCAGGGTGCAGTGGCTTGTCCGGAGGTTGCTGGCAGGGCAGCCAGCATGTGCACCCCAGTTCATTCATTTGGCTCTTTCTTTCGCTATTCAAGCCCCAATTTTCTAAAAATCTTTTAGGAATACAATGTCCTAGAGACATTACCACCTCTTTCTAATGTGGCTGAAATTCACAACTGGGTTGAAAACCCATATGTAGACAAAATCTTCAAAAATATGGGATGGAATTCCCCCTTTAGAGATCATCTGCAATGTTTTCCTCCATCTTCTCCAAGTGGAACTTCTACATCCTGGAAAGTGATCTGTTTGGCGAGTTTATCAAGGGATACAACCAGTCTTCTTCTGATGAGGAAGCCTATAAACAGTGTGGATTCAGGAGGCCTTTACCAGTGTACCTGTAGGAACACTGTTTGCAGAACCAGGTACAGTATGCTATCTTTGCATACAAAAAGGCTAGAGTGGGACTCAACTCAAAGGAGATGTCTACAAAAGGTTAAATAGACTGAGCCCTCCAAGTGCCCGTTTCTCTCTCCTGACTCTAAAGAGAAACTTGGGTATCCGTCCTAGTTGCAAATGTCTGCATCACAAAATTCTAGAGCTAGGTAATAGGAATCTTAATGTCCAGCCAGTAACTTCCCTTTCATTTTTCTTCCAAGCAGCAATAATCTCAAACAGAAAAATACAGGTAAACATAAAACAACATGGCAAGGCATTTCTTGCCATCAAATGCATTGATGACAAATAAATATGTTCTCTTGGTGACAAAGTTGTCAGCATTGTCTTGACAGGATGCTGTCATTCAGTGTGTGGATAGTGAAGTTTCAGTGGAATAAGAGAACTGCACTTCATTAAAACCCATTTCTCAGTGCAACCAGTGCCAACACCATGAGCTGTCTCTGCAATTAAGAATATGTAAAGTGATCCCCTGCAGAGAAGAGTACAGTAACAATGGAGGGAGCAGAGTCAAGTCTAAGCCTAAGCCAGCAAATCATTCTCTTTTCACAGCTTCCCAGCAAGGGCTTGGCAGGGGACATGGGCAGACAATGAAGCACAGTAAACCGGTGAAGGCTTTATCATGAACCTACTTCCCTGTTATGCTGGAACTGTCATTTCACTGAACTGTACTCTACAAAACCAGGTTTCTTATTTATACATTGATGTATGTGCATATATATGACTATGGCTATATATGAATGCAGAATTTCTCATGAGAATGAGTACTTTGTAACTAGCTCAAAGCTTGCAGCAGTCACTGCTATCAAGAGTGACCACTTCTGCCTCTGTGTTGTTGAAGGAGCATTACCAGCTAGTTACTGACACTGCTTTCTCTGGTAAACTCTAAAGTTCAGTTCCATGGCATGTTTTTCTGCTAGATGCTCATTATCACACACTCAGACAGCTATTAAACCCCTTGTCAAGTCATAGCTTACATCTCGACTGTGAATCACATCTTTTAGCCCAAATTACCTCTGCATTTCAATATTCTGACATAGATACTGTGCAATTAAAGCATTTTTAAAGCGTTTTAAAAGCATTAATTGGCACTTCCAGCAATAACTCATTTTGTTGTTTTGTTTCAGAAAAGCTATTTGTCTGCAGATACTGTATTGTTATCATTGGTTTTAGTGCCCTCTTTAGTTTTATGTCCAATAAACAGCATCAATCCTTTGTGAAGACAATAGAATGTTCTTAGTGTCAGAAGAGACTCACACATAACGGAGAGGAAAAATTGCCTTTGCTGTAGCCTTAAAATAAGTAAGGCCTGCTACAGTGAAATGAGAGTGGCTGGATTTATTTCAGCTTTCCACAGAATGATCTGGAGAGATGTAGTTTAGAAAACTTAAATCAATACAGACAAGGGAAATACACGTGATGTGTTTTATAAAAGGCCACGTACAGGTTGGTGTAAACTGTCAGCTTGACTTTCAGGGCACCACACTAATTCCCACAAAATGACCATCTGGTTCACGTCAAGTGTCAGAAAAACCTGTGAAAAGTAGAAACCCTCTCAGTTTACCTCAGATATGCACGATCAGCATTTATAGCATGGAATTAGCTCGTTTTTACTGTGTACTGTTGTTAAATCCCACTTTCATATTCTCTAAACAGTTATTGCTGTCACTTCATGCTTTGTTTTCCCAGCCAATTTCTTGTCTGTCACAACATTAAGCCTCTTTCTATGCTTTTGAGCACAAGATACAGTTCTTCCAGCCAGTCACACATCCCAGAGGGCACAGTGGTAAAAAAATGAGATGGGTGAACTGTTAGAACAGGCATTATTTTAACTCCATCTACACTCCCAGACTAAGAGCAAGGAACCACTGCAATAGTCCGGATTCACGGCAGTGACCAGGTTTCCTTTGCAGACCTGCCCTGTGTATCAGAGGGGACAGAAGGCGACTCAGGACTGAAACCAAATCCTCAGCAGAGACAGATCTCGAATTGCTGGCTTGCTAGCAAAGCTCTGACTATTCCAGGCATTTCCACAGCCTGTGTAGGAGTTTCAGACAGACCCTAAAGGATTTTCTCACCGCAAAGCTAAGGCGAACCAGGGTTAACCTCCTGATGCACAGAACAGCCAAACATTCCTTTGGAAGGGTGCAGTACAAAGGCGGGCACGGCTGCCTTTGGGAGGAGTTAGCTCTTTCCTGGTTCAAGATCCTGCCATTGGTCTCCAAATTCCAAGTCAAGGGCACCGGGTAAGAAAACAGATGTCATGACGTATCAGAAGATGTTTCCATTTCATTGCTTATATTGGAAAGAAACAGACTTGAGTCAGGATAAAAGCTTATACAATGTGACACAGTGGGGTAAAATTAATAGTGGAATCTCACTGAACAAGACCATATTTTTCTCAAATCTGGGATTAATGAATCCATTCACTCCTTCTCCTTCAGGAACATTACCTGCTTTTTCTGCAGAGCAGAAGACCTAAAAAGTCCCTCTCGATTTAACAACCATGCGTGAAGCAACTGAGGAACTGTTCCTTTTGGTGCCTTGCTCCCTGTGGCCACTCCCTGCTTGGCAAGCTTGGCAAGCTCCGCTCCGTACTGCTGCTTCCACAGCTTCTTTCACTGGTATCTCTAAAGCCTGCCCCTGGCAAGTGCCTCTCCACCTACTGACCTCATTCTGCAGGGCTGCAGCCCCATGCAGCAGCTGCCTGGTGTCAAGCCTCTGCCAGCCGCCCACAGCTGGGGGAGGCAATACGGCTCTTCATTCACCTTCTCACAGCTTGCTCCCTAGACCCACATCCTCATTCTCAGGACTTGGCAACTGAGCTAGCCAGGGATTTCCTAGGAAAATAACGTGGGCTTGAGAGTTTCACAGTATCAAAACATTCAGAAAAGCTTTAATCTAGAACAGGTTCAGAACAAAAATCCCTCCTTTTTCCAGCTCTGGTTTTCTGCAATTCTTGTTCTGAAAGGAATGCTGATATTTCTAGCGTTTGTCCAAATTACAATAGAAAAATACCACAATTTCTCATGGACAACATTTTCAAATTTGTAACTATTCTTCTTAGAGAAACCTTTTTAAGAGTCAGGTCTTTAGATTTGTATTAGCCAGCATAATGCCATTGAGGCACAGCAGCCGGGCATCTGGTCCCACAATCCCTATCATCCAAACCTACAGTGAACGGTAAACCTACACAGCTGTGACATTTTAAACCTGTTATCTCTAGAGGCTTTTCTGAATTATCACGTCCTTCCCATGCACCATCTCAAGAGGCATTATTTGCAGATGAAACCTTTTGGTAAATAGTATACCTAAAGAATAACAGCTCAGTGTACTTACACAGTAACTATTTCTCAGTTTTCCATGGAAGAAGAGTCACAACGGGAAACAACACTGGTTAGCCTGAGTGGTGCTCTTAGGGCACTTGCTATCATCATGAGGCCGGTAATCCTCTGCCCGGGGTTTCTGAGAGAGCAATACTGAAATAACAGCTTGGCTGCAGCTGACTTTAAAGCATGTCTAATTATCTCATTCAATAGACACCTGTTACAGGTCTTGGATTTTCTAGTCAATAATGAAGCAATTTAACCCCTTCCTCCAATTTAAGCTTTCCAAGTTTCACTGTAGATCTCAGAGCTCTGAAACTAAGCATTCCTTGATCAAAACCCCTCCATGCTCACCATCACCAAAACAAGGGTAATAGCCTTTTTCAACCAGAACAAATAGTAAGTAGTATTACATAGGCTCTGAACATGTTTAACAGTCACAGCCTCTCAGGGAAATACGAAATACATGCTGAAGAAAGATCATCACTGGAGGGATGCTACAGGCCTGTAATGGGAGTATAACTGAATAAAAGAAAGGTTAAAGCCCACTGACAGAAAACTTAGGACCAGGACAAGACACCTTGAAGGTATAAGCATCACCTCTAAAGTACATGCAGTCATTTTAAAGCAATAAGACCACTCCAATATACACTAAGAACTTGTGAATGACTGACTTCTCAGCAAGCACTTACAAAACCCCATCCCTGAGCAGATTTCCCTCAAACTGGTTCACAGCCAGGAAACTTTAAAACCACTGTTAGTGAACAACAGCTTTGCTTTTCCCCCTCATGATTCCCACCAAAACAAAACCATTAGGTCCCATATTTTAAGCATGCTGGCCCAACTGCATACCTCGTATTTCTTTCTCATACATGTTTTATTTTGTGTAATGGGATTTCATAGCGCAGAATAAATTAGAAGATACAGTCTATGCTGGAGAAGACTACATCGCAAAGATTGGAGGCAGGACTAAATTAGCTGCCAGAACTATTTACGGAGGGCACCCAAAACCCTGAATAGATTTAGTTCTACTGCTTGAAACATTCATGCTCTCAAGATGGAATCAGCTCAGTCTACGGCACTATTTTTTTCCAAGAAGTTCTTGGCATCTCAGAATTGAACTACATTAAAACACTGGGGGAAGGCGCTAATTCTCTTAACACGTAGAAAGCAGCACCTGCAAACCATGCAATTGCAGGCACATAGCGTGCCCAGAGATGAAAAACAAGAGCAGATATATAAATGGTACCACTCATCAGTGAAGCACGTCTCATGTGTCTTCTCGATACCAAGGGCTAAATAGCAAGCTTGTTCCAGTCACAAGCACATCCAGGAGTGACTGGCTAGAAATACAGTCTCCTTTTCAGTTCTCTGAACATATACCCGACGTACTACCCTCAGCACATGGCTAAAGCCACCCACTCTTTGTCCAACATAAAATGTTAGCTCCGCTGTTCTCTGCTGGCTTTGTGTCTTCACACTCTGACCTCTGATACTTTAGAGACCACAGGAAGGTGACTGAGTTATCTCCAATTTAGTGCTGTTTAACTAAGCTCAAGGATTGTAGCAAGTGTTCAAAGGAGCTGGGGAACAAAACAAGATCAAACATGAACCTGGTGTTATTTACAAGAGATCTGATTATTCCCTCTCTGGCACTAGCCTAAGCAGGTCAGAAGGAAGACAGATGAAAAAGGACTCATGCTTAAATATTGAATGCATTGAGAAAGATAACCTGAAGTATAATGCTCACTTCAGACAGGAGGTGAAATCACTGTATCTTTTCCACAAAAATTTGCAGCCAAGAGTTGAAGCGAATGATTGAGGAAGTGGATTACAAATTTGCCATAAACTCAAGGAACTCACATATATGCCAACCACAAATTCCCACTGGCTTCATATTGAGTAGGCAATGATGTAAGTAGTTTGTAACTAATGATATAGGTAGAACAAACAAACAAACCCCTCATAACTGTTCATGCATAATTAAATGTTCATTATTCAGGAGGGAATCAATCACATAATAAAGAAATATTAGTTTTGAGTATTTAATCTTCATCCTGCAGTCACTGGGAGAATGAAGTTATTTCTAAGGAATGTAGCCATTCCATCAATTTAGGAATATCATGATGCAGTGTTCTCCCAGCTGTGGGCTACTGCTCACATGTAAAATCCCAAGGCTCTGAAGCAACTGAGAAATTATCTAGAACCTGGCACAGCCACTTAAGGGCAGGCAAGGTGCCATTTTATGACAGTGGTATGAGCACAGACCGCCAAGAGACTACACATGAAAATCAAAGTTGCTCAGTGACAGCAGCATTCCAAGCTAGGAATGTTCAAGCAGCTGTGAAGGCTGATCTAACCCTGCCTATTTTTAATGGGATGTGTCATTGGGCCTACGTTAATTTCAGAAATAAAAGATACTTCTGCAGATATGTCAAGCGAGTTTCTGTGACTCTGCTGAATTCAGATGAGCATACTGCAATATTAGTGTAATGCTGGAGATTTCCTAGACTTTGGGCATGTTCTACAGGGTTGGGTGCTGCCACACTGCAAAGCTGGGAGGCAGGCGAGCTACTCTGCAGCAGCTAATGCACAAGAAGTATGTGCTCTCTCCCACAGTGCTAGAGTTTATTCTTTTTCCTGGTAAATCCAGATTTACACAGGAGAGAGTACGTGAATGTCTATGTCCCATCATACTCCTGCTGAGATAAGTGGATATTCTTCCACCATCTTCTGTAGAAACCTGACTGGTGTGAAGCTGGCAAGGATCAAGACAAATAAATCCTGTCCTGTAAATTTAGATCAGAAGACCACTTCTGTGACGTTCAGATTAGGAGATCTATGACTGACTGTTATAATGCATCTGACTAACGGGATTTAGCCTTTGTAGACAGTCAAGCTTCTTGGGGTTACAACCACTTGATTCCTAATTCAAAAGAAGTAGGTGTGAGTGTTCACATATTGCTTTATCACACTGTCATGGCAACAAAATCCTCATCCCTGCAATGCCCTTGTTAATCTTGTAGTCATGTAGCAGAGGACAGTCAGAGAATGTTTACTGCCTCCACCCCTCCTCAAAAGGTTAATACCAAAAAAAGTCCTGTTCCAAAACACAGAAATACCCACTACTGTAATACCTGTTTCAGGACCACTGTAACACGATTGTCTTCATACATGCTGACAGATGTTACGCATTCTCTTTAATGCCCTGTATTTTTCCCTCTTGTTCGATAAACCAGTATTACCACACAAACCTACCTCTTTTTAATGAAATATATTTAAAGAAATATAAAATGGAAGACTGGCTGATAGGAAATATGCTACAAAGGACCTCAAGATTAATATTTGAAATAATTTCAGATAAAAAAGTATAGTATTTGTAAAAGCAGTTTGGTATAAAATGGCGAACGTCTGTATGTACTGATGTCTACATGCTACAAAACAAATAAAAATCAAAATCAAATAGAACATAGTTTAGAATGTATCTTTTAATTGTTGAATTTCTACAGTGCCACATTATTAACAGTCTCTAAAACAAATATCTGAATCTGTAACCCAACAAATCTTACAATATTTGCAAATAAATAAGTTATTAAGATTACCATATCGTGTTGCTTTTCTGTCTGTGTAAACTGCTAATGATAATGCATCTCAGAAAAAATGACAACAATGAGCAGCGGCGGTGCATTTACATTATTAAGAATCTTTAAATACAATTCTATACATGATATGCCTCGATAAATATTTCTGTACTTACACTTTTACAAAGCCACCAACTTAAAGGACATAAGATACATTCAAGACCGAACAAAGAAGCAAGAGAGCTGTGAATAAAAGATGACATGTTTCAGTTGATACAACACAGCACAGAAAGTATCGTCCATTTTAGAACACAAAAGCCACTACCAGTTGCAAGCCTGAACCTGACAGCTAGCTCCTACGAGAGGGCTAGAGTTACCCAACTCTAACCAGTTTTGCCACAGTTTGTCTTGCTACAGCCTTAAGTCCACTTGTCAGACTTATTCAATTAAGCTGAAGTACTGCTGGTGCCTATGAATCTCCGCAAGTCTGTTAAACTGTCAGATTGATGTTTGTCAAGGATAGCTCCTTACACTTGCTTTCATGATGGCACAACTAAATAGTAAGTGGTACTCTTGGTTCAGTACCTGGTACCACTTGTCCCTGACGCCATTCCAGGGCTCTTGAGTGCCTTCAGTACGACTGAAGGCTTTACAGAGGTCAGTAAGTGATTCATCCTTAGGACTTACCAGATTTGGAAGACCTGTCTCCTGAACTCTTAGCCCACAGAAGCAAGTACGAGAACAGAGAGCTCTGCAGAAACATTAGGTGTTTGTTTCTTAAACAGTCATTGTAGCAAACAAAGAATGAAATTTTAATGGGCTACAGTTAATCATCTATAAAAAGTGTTATGTTCAGCAGGAATTCAAATTGTAAACTGGTAATAAATAATACAGTATCTCTGAGCACACTGTAAAATACACATAATGAAATGAAATTTAATTTTCAGAAAAGCTTTCAACCTTTTTGTTCAAAACCACATTTAACCAATCCTTTATAAACAGCTGCAGCCAGTCTGCCTGCCTGAAAATTCTGATTTATGAAGCTCTCCTGCCTAGTTGCAGAACACTCATTTGTATTAACTTCCTTTTTCATTTTATTCCTTTAAGGCAGGTTAAGCAAGAGCTGAATTCATAAGAACTGTTAGTGTAGCGACTACCTTAAATTATAACTTACTGTAATGGTTGTAATTTGTTTTCATTTGAGTTTATTTAGTAATAATATAAATATGCAAATATACACTAAAGTAAGTTGCTGAGAAGACTGCAAGTACCACAGTCAGAGCAGTAGCTAGATCTAGATTTGAAATACACTTACTTCTTTCTGGATAAGAAAAGGTAGATTCCCTCTGGTCACAGAAAAGGTCTCCACGGACCTCCCTGTAACTAGTCATTGCATTGTCCATTAACATGAACCTGGCTAAACGTTACGTTCAATAGGAATCAGAAGCAGCACACTGCACCACTTCTGCCAGGTTGTTAATTTTGAACTATACAATTGAGAGCAGTGTGGCACAGCTATCTTGGCATACCACTATTTCAAAAACTACAGGCTTACAGACAGATAGCAATCAGATAGCTGAATGAGCAGAAAAGACTTTTCTGCAACACACCTTTTGTGCACAGAGATTCTCCCAGCTGATCTCATGAGTTCCCTAGGCAGAAGGTATAAAAGCACGCTGAGCTTCCTCCCTTCTCACATCCTGCGCAGTGAGAGGTGGGAGTAATGATGTTCACAGCTACTGTTCACAATGGCCTCAGTGATCCTCTTGGCAGCTACTGTGGAAGATACAATTTCTCAGCATCATATTCCTCTGCACTGTCCATGCCGGGAGGGCATGCGGCCTCGAGACATCCTGGGCAATGCTGTGAAACAAGGCGATTCACCCAATCTGTCCCAGGACAGCCTTTCATGGTGGGAAGAGCATGTGAGTGTTGGGGGGGAACCTCAAGAAATCCAAGTGCTTTCAGCTGGGCTTTACAAAAAGGATGGTGTGTATATGTTATTACCAATAGTGGGATACGTCACCTGATGAATAGGAATCACCTAAAAGCCTATTCCTATGTGCTATTATTAAAAAAGCTTCCGTATTAATCTATTCCAGAAGGCATATATAGCACAGGTAAAAAAACACCATTATACGAACACTTTGTTAAAGACTACCTCAAAACATTAAAGATGCTGATATCTGAATACATTCCTAATCTTTCATAAGCAGGAGGATTTTAATGCTTTAGAAAACTAGGAATATGGCAGAGAGGAAGACTAAAAAAGACAGGTGTCAAAAAGGAGTTGGAAAGAGAGCACCATATGAAAATCATACTTTTTATGTCCATTTAACAAGCTGATGAAATGTTTCATGATGTTATATTGATGTTTATTTAAGCTACCTAGCATAAAATCCTGGCCCATCTGAAGTCAATAATAAAAGGATTTTACCTGCAATTCTGACTATATATGAGAAGATATTAAAAGACAAAGTACACACTGAGGCTTCAAAAAGCTTTAATCAAAAAAAGAAGAGGAAGAAAAAAATGTGTTGTTTTGTTTTGAAGTACATGCCACGTAAGGTAACCTACATGGCAACCTCTCTGGTCTATGAAATGCTGAATGCAATACGGCAAGTAATTTTTAGCTTTATTTTTATTCATTTATCATTTATCTTTTTCTGTTGCTGTAAATCACTTTCAAAATTGTATCACTACCTTTTACACTGTTGCTTTATGAAAGTGCAAACCCAAGATTTTAGCAAACAGTGCTGTGCTTTTTCATGTCATGTGTGCGAAAGGATACAAAAATAGTTCCTTGATTGATAAATGATAATATCCTTAGGCCACAATGAAAAAAACCCATAATAGAGTATTCTAGCACAGGTATTCCTTTTATTACAGGAATAGTATGTGTGGGATGCACTCATCCAGTCAAGGATTTCAAAATCACATCCTTAAAGTATCCAAAGCGTTTTCAATTAATTGATAGCTATGGTCTTCAGTGAGCTGCCCTGACAGTTAGAAAAGAGACACAGAACTTAATCTAACATTAGTCATTCCTACTTCATCACACTGTTCTGCTTGCTGAGAAATATTTCTAAAAACTGCCATGATGTTCCTCATGGAAGGAAAAGGCAAGTGAAGTTTATAGAACAGTACTCTAAGAACTCTGGACAAATACGCTGCTAGCAGGAACATGTGTAACAACTATTTTGTGATTCAGTGTTGCAGTTTATACTTCAAACTCTTTTTAGCTGCATATAAAACAGAGAAGTAATAAGTTAAATGATAGCACCTTGCGTGAAATTTAATCTTAAAAATACAAAGATTACACCTTTTAAAAAATTAAGAAATACAACTATCCTATCTCAAGTCCAGTACGAACCTGTCATTTAAAAGAAAACTAATTTACACGTAGTGAAGACATGCATAAATACCACAAACTTAAGGCACAAAATGGAATTTGAAAGTTAGGGATGTACTAAATGCTTGCTTTTTCATCAAGTTACCTCATACACCAGGAAAAGTTGTATCTACAATTTTCAAAAAAGCAGTATTATCACAGAATCGTTGAAGCTAGAAATGGAAACTGCCTATTCAATTACATAGTTCAGACTCTTGCCAAAGGAAGATTACTTTCCACTACTGCATCACATCTAACTTAAAACCTTCCAAGAAACTGTATGCACTGATAAGCTGTACTGTGTCATTCCATAACCCAGCTCATTGCTCACTGGCAGGATCTTTCTCCTGATATTCACTGGCTATTTACCTTGTTTCAAATTTATATAATCAGTTTTAGTTACACCTTCACACTTAGAAAGCCTCCTCCTTTACATATATTTGTCATATAACAAAAAATTATACATTCTCAAGATTCAATCTTTCCGACTTTTCCCACTTCAACTAATTTTGTTACTGCTCTCTGACTTTTCAGAGGACTGATTCAATTCTTCATCCTTGACATATCCAAATGTAATACCATGCTCCAGAAATGACCTTGGCAATCACAAGGAGTGTTCTGATTAACAGATGCTTGATGCAGCTCTTCTGCATATATACTCTTCTTTTGAAATTAGTGATGCCAGAAGCAACTTTGTTGCTTACATTATCAAGGCTTCTTACTACATGATTACATTTAAATCTTCTCTCTAAGTATCCAAGTTTCCTCAAACACATTATGTTTTCTCTGAATCTCTCAGGCTGAGCCCAGTTCATCAAGTCTCTCCCATTCAGGTGTCATTTAGTGTAATACCATTTGCAACTTTTATTAATATACTGTAGATCCCTCTTGCAGATTATTGAAGGCATTAAATAGAATTAGGTCAACACAGTATAAACAATTAATGGGGAGGAAGCAATTAAAATTGCACAATGGGATGATTTAAAGCACAACTGATATTTTAAGACGCTATTTCAAATGTATCTTATCCCACTTTGCCATTTATAAGAAGTTAAATATCACACTATAGTTATAGTTTCTAAACGCAAGACTATAATTTTTCTGCATACATAATTAAATGTAGAACAGAAAACATACTATCAGTCTTCCTCTGCAAACGAGTCCCATTCCAGAGAAAGGTAGGCATATCAAATCTGCTCCTCAGCACAAACTTTTAACCAGTTAATATTGTATCTATTATTTTACAGATCTTTACTATTACAAGTGAAAATACAGACAGATCTAAATTTGCACTGACAATCAAGAATTCATCTTCTTTAAAAAGTCATTCTAGAGTTCTATAGTGTGATCCTGTAATCAAAAGAATGTTGAACAATATGCTAACAGTACGTATAATTGGAAAGGTATTTAATATAAAGCTTAAATACCATTTAAGCCACTCAGTCTGTGAAAAACATCATTACCTAATTGATGTTCTGTTTTCCAGAAGACTGACTTTCGGTACAACTTATCAACTCTCCTTCTGTTTTTCATGATGACTACAGGTCATAACAGAACTTTCAGAACAAAAAGCACAGCAGCCCACCATTCCAATTCTTAAAGTTATTTGTCAACCTATTAAAAATAAGAAAATAATTTGTCTGGAGAAATGAACAATTAAAAATCAAAGTGAAACCAAGGATGAAAATGTAAGTCTGAAGGTGTATTAATTGTAAAAATAATACAGTCCATGCTATTTGATGCACAGTTGTTTATTCTTGCTCCATGTTTTAAAACTTGGACTCAGAAAAATCACAGGAAGTTTTGGTTTTTTACCCTCTTTTTTTTTTTTTTTCCATTAAAAGCACCATAGTTACACGGCTTGATTCAATCATCCTTTTCCACAATCACTTCTCCATGAAGCACCCTTCTTCTCTGCCGCAGCATGTGGAAGTAGAGTTGTGGAAATACTTGATCAAAGCATAAAAGAAAAAATATTAGATTACAAAAAAATCACAGCTCAAATAACAGAAAAATAAAATTTTGCATAATGATGAACTGGGGAAAAATTATGGCACACTGCAGAAGGTATACCCCATGTTCAAGGAACTTCCTTCCAATATTTTCTTTGTATTTATTGGATTTAACCACTTTCTGGCAGTGCCTGAAGTCTTCAAATCTGTGCTAAGATAAGCATGTTCTCATCAAGACTGAGGAGGATACAGATTTACCCTATTTGTGAAGTCTGAGGTGAGGAGTTCCCTCTCTCCAGGCCCTCTATAATCTATTACATTACTGTCCTGCTGATAGATTTGATCCTTATATTTAATGAATAGAAAATTAGATTTATTCCTGAAGCATTAAGCTAAATACACAATTGTAAAACTGTAAGTTATGATAGCTTAGGACATCCTTTACTCATACAAATCTCTCCCATTGGCCTTCATTTCTTGTGATGAAAAAAAATCAGTGCGTGTGCATACAGTGAAAGTCTACGTTCAAGGTCAACTTCTTAAATGAGTACCTTTTAAGGATGCAAATCACAGACCCTTGAAACTTCAGTCTTCCTGCTTCTTAATGCCTCTCCCTAATCTCTCATCTTCTTTCTAGCTTCACTGTCTAGATTTACCTAAATTATTCTATTTTCCTGGCTTGGTCTAGCCCTGTTCATGGTGCTACATTTGAATCAGCTTGCTTTCTCCTTGTCAATACTGCTTAGGTACCAGTGGAAATAACATCAGAAGTGAAAGACATAGTCTCTCTAATTTTAGCTCTGGTTATAGCTGATGGATCTGTGACTTCTGGTATCCAGAAGTACAAGGACAATCTGATTAAAACAGGGACTGATATATGTTCAGAGAGGTTTGGGAGTGCATATCTGTGTAAATGAAATCTTGGAGAATATTGTTTCAGGTTTTTCCCAAGCATTCCCAAACGGTGATTTTCAGAGGTGATACATAAATGGATATTAATAGCAATAAAAACAAGGCAAATCTCTGGCACAACTTGCACAACAATTTTTAAGCCATCGCTTCGAAGTGTCAGAGACACTAGAAATTCTCAGCAACACAGCTACGGGTATTTCTGTGTGTAAGCAAACAGGTTTTTTACTTTGTCCAAGTGTCAGGAATGGTTTCAGCATTTTCACTGAAATTTTTAAGATAGGTCATGTTCTGAGGAAGGTAACAGGATAGAAAATCTTAGTCTACCCAATTAAAGCACAGCAAACCTTGGAACAACAGAAAGCAGGCTTTTATAGTAGACAGTGTTCAGCAACTTTAACTACAGGAACTGTTTCCAGCATTGATGATAATTGATTATTATGTTGTTAGCATTACTATAATTAAATAATACTTACATGGCACATAGGAGAACATGACAACAATAAGGAAGTAATAGTAGTCAAAGGAGACATTGTATTTATTGGGAAGTCTCAGTGAAAACATTCCTGTTTTCTTCACGTAGGGTAAAGCAGCATATATGGTTAGCAGTTCACCTGCAACTCCAGCAGGATACAAAACGATAAAAAAGTTGTATCTGCATTAAAAATAAAACAAAAACAAAAGAACCAAAAAACAACTTGTGAGAAACACCCCATGAATTTAAAATTTACTCTGGCTATTATTAGTGGCACAGCAATGTATTACAGTAGATCCTGCACCAAAATCAAGGTGAACATCCTGACTAGGCACAGAGTATCAGTATCAGTTACTCTGGATAGCACCGCTTAGGTTTACAGAGAATGCATTCCTCGGTGCTTTTATTTAAAACCAGTGAAGTATCAGAACGTTTGTATTTCTAATACTGAAAATAAAAAGTCCACAAATGCATAGTCTGCAATAATATCTTTTTAAAAAATTTTCTGGTGTTGTTGCTGTCACCATGACAGGACTCTGACCAGGACCGGACTCCAAATTCAGATGATCTTATATATCTTTGTCACAGTACAAACATACTGGGTCTATGTATTGTTATCTCTTTGAAGATAATGAAAATGTTGAGAAACATTAGAAGCCTGTTTTACCCACTGCCACATGGGAAATCCAAGTAATACTGTATTTACCACTAATGGAAATGGAAAAAAAAAACCAAACCAAAACCCAAATCAAAAAACAAAAGAAAATGAGAGTGCCAGAAACGCATCAGATCCATTTTAAAATGGGAAAAAGATATTCAAATGAAAGTTGAAGGTTTCCAGTATAAAGAAAATGTGGTTTGAATGCCATAGGCCACATAGGTGGTAATAAAATGAAAAATGTAAGCGGTAGGGTTTATGCTGTCCTTAGGCATAGTGTACCATGGAGATGCAGTTTCTCTTAAGGAACAGCTCTCGAATTCATGCAGGGAACAGCAATGAGAGCTGTCACACAGAGAGAAAGGTACAGTGTGTACTGGATCCAGACAGCAGCAACCAGACATGAAACCCTTCTAGGAGCAAATGGGCTTAGAGGACTCACAGGTCAGAGAACAGAGAGGGAAGGTATAAAAAAGAACCAGTGGCATGACCTACACACAGTTTGTCTTTATGCAATGAAGAAAAAAACCAACTACCCCAAAGTGAAAATTCCAAACAAAAATTTAGAGCATACTTATTCCATTAACAACAGATATCTTTCACAAGTATAAGCTAAAGATCAGAAAATTTCCAGCCCCCTTGGAGTGCTACTTTATGCCCAGTTGTGCTGTTTGATTATCTGTAAATCTCAATGGGATACTTTGGACTCTATGAAAAGATAATACACTCTCAAATGTTTTGTTTATAGGATATTTCACCACATTTCTCTGCTGGGAGAATGTCAGCTTTCCCTATTGTCCATTATAAGGACGCAAAAAATCTGTCACTCAAAGACATACTGACTTGATGGCAAAGAGTGTATTTGTCAATGTAGTACTTTCTGAATGCATTTCTCTTTCTGAAGCCTACATAAAAAAATATTAATGAAACCCAACCTGATTATTTTTAAGTTTACCATTTAGTGCTTAAACATAACCAAGCCTATTAGCAAAAAAGACAATGTATTATAGGAACAGACATAAATATCAGACATATCAAAGAAGTGCATTAGAAGCATCAGAACTGCATTATCTAGATAATAAAAAAAAAAGGAAAATAGACAAACACTCTTTAAATAAGAACCATTTGTGCTGAATTTAGGTTAGAGATCTTCCTTGCAACAGTGTAAGTCTGTCTGTCTTACAGATATTTTTCAAATATTGACTACAGATAATACTACTCTTCCAGTTAAGTCTCCTGATAAACATGCAGTCTCTGTAATACGTGAGATTTAGTGACCAACCATAAGTACGCTTCAACATCAAAGCAGTTTTGATATGGAACACACTTTCTATGTGGGCTGAACTAAATCAGTATTTAGCTTCACTACATGGATACAAGAAAAAAGCTCTGATAAAGCAGAACTTCTCATACAGTAATAATATGCATACATATTGAGTGACAACAACTCCCACATTTTCAAAGATCTGAAACCCACAAAGACTAGTACGGGTACTTATCTGGGGTATTGTATTCAAAAGCATCTTAAGGAGTCATAATGTAAGTTAAAAGATGGCTCCAAAGATAGAAGAAAAAAAAAAAGGCAAATGGAAAGGGAGTTCAGACCATGAGACACAGAAAGCAAAGAACAAATCACACCCAAAATTTCAGCTAAAATATTAACATTTTAAACCAAGTAACAACGACCCCAAGTACAGAAAGCAACCAACTTCACTCTGCTGACACGTAACCAAAGCTCAAACATCTGCTCTGCTGTGTATTAGCTCAGCATGCGTGAAACTAACATGCACAGAACCATGAGAAACTGAAGTGCAAGACATCTCCACCTGGCCCATTTAATGAAGTATGGCAAATGGTTGAGCAGGTTGAATGTGTAGAAGGAATATCGAGTAATCTCTGTCACAGTCCATACGACCAGAAAAAGAATAACGCTCTCCTCATTCTGGATCTGCAGAAGTATAAAGAACCAACACTTTCTTCATCCTTAAGCTTCTTTTCTGTGCAAACTGTAACAGACTTCTGTTTAAGATACATGGAACAGAACTAACATCTTGCAAAGAAAGAATATTTTGGCATATAGTGATATGCTGAAACCATTATCATGTACCGTTCTTTATCATATATATTTACTAATATACAAGCATTTTGCAAACTGAGCAATCTTCATTATGCAAGTATCAAAATACATACTTCTGTAATTAAGCGTACTCCTCCTCTTTGTTTTCTACCTTCATTTTCACTATGCTATCTGCCTCTCTCTTTTTATTTGTGGTTGATTTACTTGATTATTTTCGTACTCCCCAAAACAGCAAAAAGAAAACAATGCTACAGAAGATATGCTCCTTTCACAGTCAGTTTTTACCCATTCTGCCTTTCACTACTCTGTCTCCTGGAGTTTCTCTTACTTTTTATCTTTCTTCTTCCTCACCAGCTAATGCATGTCTCCAGGAAAATTTAGACAAAGGGAACTGCTTAGTATAATCTACTAACTGGAACTTGGCCACAGGAGATGGAATTTGGCAGACTTCATGGAGCTGTAAGATAGTTAAGGAGCTGGAACACAGATGGATCACTAAATGAAGATTAGTTGGTACATCAGGAGCTTTGGGTAAACTCACTCAACAATTCCATTTAAGATTATGCTCTGAGTCATTAAACTGCCTCATCAGTAGGTAGCACATCCCTCTGCTGTTTCAAAACATTGGTTCTTTTTCACTCTAAGGAACAAATAAACAGAAGTCCCCAAATATGAAGAAGGCACATGGGGATCTATTACAAACACTACCTTCTGAGAAGAAGAATTACACGCAAGTAATTTTCTTTTCTTTAAAAGGGGAGGAATTTTGTAATACACTTCCATGCCTGAAGGCTGATAAGCTCCAGGGATGTCTGTGAAATAAAATAAAGTAACACAAGTTTTGTTAAGATTTCAAAAAAGGGAAATTATTGTTTTATATAAAATGCAACACGGTAACAAAGATGCATAAAATACATCTCAAAAATGCTGAAAATCCACAACTCTGTCAAAAGTCAAGAAGAATTATAAGTGCTCATCAGCTCATAAAATCGCACCCTCAATGTGTCAGTCAAAGAAGGTACACTTTTAGTGAAAGGATTTGCCAACATCACAAAAGAGAAGGTGGTATAAAAATACCACCAAACTCTCAAATAACAACACTGAAGTGCAAAGATGTCCAAACAAAAAAGCAAAGGTAAAGACAGAATTAGGTTGTTCTTAACGTCATGCGATTAGAGACAAACATTGATAACCCGAACTTGGATTCATGTCACAGTGCTAAATCCAAGCAGAAGAGCTTTAAGTAAGTATGCAGAGAATTTCTATCTGTTGCCTTGCAAAGCTCCAGTCAAGTAGAGAGATCTGGGTCTGGCTATTATCACTAACATGCCTCTCAGCACCTAAGGTGACCCTGAACATTCATGCCTGTTAAGCAATAACATTGTGAAATACAATCAGACATACATTCAGATGTGTTTTTTCTTGGACACAGTTGACCTACTGTACTGAAGATAGAGGAAACAAAAGAAATGACTGGATATGATGCTGAAGATTTAATCCACTGTTGATAATAACAAAATGGCAAAATGCAGTGCTATATTTCAGCAGTCATGTAAACATTCAATATAAAAAACTTGTTAATCTTTGAGACATTTTTCCTTATGAAAAAAATGAAAACATTTAGCTTACCAAAAAGAAAAAAAAAAGCCACGAAAAGCCTATTCCTTGTTAAGAAAAGCAACAGTAAAGATGAAGTGCAGAAAACAAGTCTTCTCTGAACTGAAACAAAGGGATTTGACAACTGAGGCAGATGCTATAATATTCCATCAACAGAAAGGCATATGCCATCTGCTGGTGAGACAGTTTAATGGCTCAGCTTTTTATGTTTAAGGAAATTCAGGAGCACAGACTCAAAATCCATCACTTAGTTTGTACATGCCTTTCACAGAAAGCAGACTTCATTAACTGAACTGATGTCCGATCTACTAGCTGTAAACAGTCTGCTTGTTTTATTCTGCTAATGAATCACTAGACTTACAATAATCACCTACAGTCAAGCAAATAAACTATCATAATTTATTTTCACAAGACCTTAAGTGTCACTGTGGCATGCTGGACAACCTGATATATCTTTAATGAAAAAAAAAATGCAGTATGCATGCCATCAAATGTTAATATAACCATAACATTAAAATGTTGAGAAGATTCCTAAAATAAACTGCAAAATCACAACCACATTCACCCAGGTAAATTTAATTTAAGGCATATTTTTATTTAGATTAATTCAGTAAGTGCTAATTAAAGTTTTTGAAAGGAAACTGTTTACAGTGTGGTAGATTTTCTGGTAAATAGTCATAGTAGTCATTGATCTCTCTTAGGCAGACCACAGCCAGCCCAACGCTGAAGACAGTGCTGACTTGCAGCTCAGACCCAGGCTCAGTCTCTTGGGTAGAAGCACGTAAAATCCTGTAACCCCAACTTCCAAAATCAGACTCAAGTATGTAAGTATTCTCTGTAGGAATGTAAATAACTTTTAAATTGACCTTCCTTATGAAATGAGAATTGTATTAATAGCTTCTTAAAACCAATCAAAACACGACTTGCTCACGCACATACCTGTTTTATACTGTGTGCAATGAACCACACCATGAAGATTCTTGAACTCACTTGGACCCCAGTCACAAGCACAGACGTGCGAACTATTCCTTAAAAAGAGAAACATGTTATCTCTGCTCCAAAATTCACATTTTAAGTAGTTCAAGAGAAACTAAACAAAGAACTCACCAACTGCACAGTGGACTACCTGTAAATAAAAATAAGTTAGAGGTTACTGATGTACAGTATGTCACTATCTACACTATAAACATGGTTTTTTGATGTTAATATAAACCTAGGCTTAATTCTGCAGAACTGTTTTTTATTGTGTTCAACTAGCAATCTTTAAAAGAAATACACATCAGAGCCCTGGCAGCCGGTGCTGTGATGGGCTCAGTATCTGTGTGCAAACACATAAAAGAGATTTATTTTCCTAATTAACTGTATATATTACATATTTTAATACTTACAAAGCATTTACTTTTTGAACTAGTAAGCTTCCTTTCCATGATATTATTCAAAGAATAATTTTACAGGACAGTGTGGAGGGAGTCACATAAGGGATGCTAAAAGCATAGCAATTTTAAAATGTTCTGTATTCATTACAGATTAATAAAGTTATTATAATTTTGCCAATGGCAACAGTGAAGCTTCAGATTTATTGTATTTTCTGTGTATTGTATTTTTATTGTATTGTCAGTAATGATTAGCAAGTAGAGTGCTTTTCATTATTTTGACAGATTTGAGTAGAATTACTTGCTGTGCCAAGTTACACCAAGTTTAATGGTGTAACAGCCTATATAGAGCTGGCCACATGATTTTAATAGTTGCTTGAACTATTATGCTTGAACATAGTACATGTTATAGACAGATTGAGGAAAAGAAAGTTAAAACGCAGAAAGGCACTCTTTGTTGTGCCTGGGAAAGAACTGTAAGTGCTCAATGCACCAAACAGTTTCATTCACAGATGTACCATAAACTGAGACCACTAGAGCATTGTTAGCAAAAGTCATATTATTTAAAGAATACTTTGCACAACTGCATAGACCTTGTTGGAATGGATTATACATGATCAAGCGTGGAAACAAGCAGAAGCAGGAAAGGCACAGAAGGATAATGAGTCCAGTGTAAGGAATGGAGGTGGACACGAGCTATCTACTATACTAGAAGCTGGTATAGTAGTATAAAGCTGGTATACAGAAGCTGGTATAGTAGTATAAAGCTGGTATATAGAAGCTGGTATATAGAAGCTGGTATATATCACCTCCTGACTGGAATGCCTTCAGAGATTTTGCCTTTTGAGTTAAAGACTCTCAAACCAAAGCAGTTCCCAGGCAGTATTTGTTTTAAAGAAATATTATAATTCAATTTGAAAAAATGTGTCCATTTGTTTCAATTTACCTTGCCCCCCAAAAAAACTTCCATTAAATAATAAATTTAAATAGACTTTAAGTACTAATATAATATTTTGATATTAAATTCAGATTAAAAATGCGTTTTGCTTACGATATGAAGTATCCAGTAAAGCAAACTTATGTTTAAGATTTACCTCAAGCAAAGCAAATGTCTGGAAAAATTTAAGTGTCTTTTGAACGCTTCTGAATAAGCCTCTGTGTGTTCCTTTCTGTATATAAAACCGCACCATGGCAATACCTAATACCAGCCACCTACGAAAGAAAGAGAATGGATAAATTTCAAATTAGAATTCTAAAAATATCCATCCAGCATAAATAATTTAGTAGACTATTTTCTTCACGTAATATCTTTGGTTCTTCACTTGTCAGTGTTCTTAGAAGTTCATTAAAAATATCTTTAGACATAAATATTATATAATGTTATGTAAACATTACACTCGTCTCTTTAACTGGAGAAGGACAGAGAATGACTTGTTTACCTTCAGAGGACTGACCTGAAATGATGATGACAATCCCCCAAAAACCATGGGTCCAACAGAGTTGTCA